>PVJS01051117.1:0-14083 GCA_004027185.1 Glis glis | reverse complement strand
GTAACAGACCACCCCTCCAGAAACAAAGGTGCATCTACTGAAGGGTTAAAGCCTCCAGACACACGTCCTCACATCCGAGAATAAGCTTCTGAGACCTGTACAGGAGGGCATGCTCAAATGACAACCCCATTAACTTGGTGGAGTCACTCAAAGGTGTCTCCCCACAACTGCTTCCCAAACACCTACTATGTCCAGGGCTCTGGGACAGGTGATCAATATTTGGTCTCTGGCCCCCTTGAGGAGCTCACAGTGGGATAGAGACCACAAACAATAGCAAGTAATGGAGTTTGTAAGCCAAGGGACTGAAGAGGAGGCCTGCATGTCTGTGGATATTGCCATGAGAAGACAACTGTAAGAGTAAAGGAGTTCACTGGCAGAGGGCAGAACAGAGCCACTGAAGCCAAACTGTCAGCAGGGGCCACAATCAATCACACACTTACCAACAGTGAATGTTTATTAGGTATTTACTGTGTGCCAAGCACTGTCCTAAGGCACGTGCGTGTGCGCACGCGCGTGCACACACACACACACACACACACATGCATACAGATGAGATAAGTGACTTGTCTAAGATCACACAGCTAGGTGTGGCAGAACTGAGATTTTACCTCAGCAGTTTGGCTCCAGAGATGCCATCATAACCACCCCTCTAATCCCTTCATCTCTCTGGACATGATCTTACCCAAACACACAACACACCTTTGAAACACACTTAAGCACAGCAGCACAAATTCAGACATGGTCAAGTCTACCAATTAGTCAGCCTCGAACAAAATCAGCCAAGACACTTATATTCTATAAGTAAAATTTTATTTTATTTATTTTTTGGTACTGGGTATTGAACCCAGAGGCATTCTACCTCCAAGCTACACCTCCAGCCCAATTTTATTTCTTATTTGGAAACAGGGTCTCACTAGGTTGCTGAGAGCCTTGTTAAGTTGCCAAGGCTGGCTTTGAACCTGCGATCCTCCTGTCTCGGCTTCCTAAGTACTGGGATTACAAGCGTGCACCACCACGCCCAGCTTTTAAGTAAACTTTTAATTGAACTGTAATGCACATTATAGAAAAGTGTACACTTTATAAGTGGACAGCTTGATGGATTTTCATGAGTAAATATGCCCAAGGAACAAGTGCCAGACTAAGAAACAGAACATGACCAGCTCCCAGAAGTCCCCTTCTTATCCTCTCCCAGTTCCAAGGGTGACCACTATCCTGACTTCTCACACCTAAGTCTGTTTTGTCTGGTTTTGAACTTCATATAAATAGAATCATCTAAATGTGTACTGTTGTATCTGGCTTCTTTTACTCAAGATTTGTTGATGAGACTCGTTCATGTTGTTAGGTGTAGCAGGACACCGGTGATTCTGGTTGCTGTGTCTATGTCCATGGTATGAATGGGTCATAATTCATTTTCCATTCTCTGGGTGATGGGTTAGTTTCCAGTTTGGGGCTATTGTGAGCATTACAGTACAGATCTCTTGGTGCTCAAACATTCGCATTTCTGTTGGATGTTGACCGCCTAGGGAGTAGAACTGCTGGATCATAGGGTCAACATATGTTTGGTTTCACTAGAAAACTGCCATTGTTCCAAAGTGTCTACCGATTTACACTCCCCCAGAAATATACGGGAGGTCCAGTATCTTCACTGTCTTGCTTACACTCGGGATGCTCTGCGTTTTTCACTTTGGCCATTCTGGTTGGGGAGACCCCTTCATATTTGCAGTATCTGGCAAATCCTTGGCACTCAGTTAACAGACTATTGAATGAATGGATGAGTAAGTTGAGCAGCAGCGCAGAATCAACCCAGCGAGAGCCAAAGCGAGCACGCCCCCACCCCAGCATTTCAGGGCGCCCACCCGCAGAGGACGCACACCGGGTCACTGACCCTCGCGGGCACCCGGGAGCCCACGTGGTCTGAACGTCCGGCTCGGCCCGCGGCCGGCGCGCGTCCAGGGCGGAGCGGCCCGACTCTCCCTCCCGGCGGCGGGCAGGGGGCGCTGCGCGTCCGGGCGCCCCGAGGGGGCGGGCCCGGGGCGGGGCGGGGCAGGCCGGGCTTCCAGGTCCGGGCTCTGGCCGCCCGCGCCGCCGGCCGCTCCGGGGACGGGCCGGGGCGGGGCGCGGCGGCAGGAAGCGGGGCGGGGACGCGCGGAGGCGTTGGGGAGCGAGGGAGGGAGCGGCCAACTCCCGGAGGGACTGCAGGCCGAGAGAGCGGCGCCCCGGCCTGGCGCCGAGCCTGAGCCCGCCGGACGGGAGGCGGCCCAGCCGCGGGCCCGGCCCCGGCCCCAGCCCCGCCAGCATGGCCGGCCGGACCGTACGGGCCGAGACCCGGAGCCGGGCCAAGGATGACATCAAGAAGGTGATGGCGACCATCGAGAAGGTCCGGAGATGGTGAGCGCTGCCCCGCGGCCAGGGACAAGACATGGCGAGGCCACCATCCCCAAATACTCCCCTCGGCAGTTGTGGCCCCAGGTGTTAAGTGTGTCCCCGCCCACCCGCTGTGCCCTGCATGAACAGCGCTGTGTCCCCCTTTCCAGGGCTACTCCCGGGGATCTACAAAGCGTGGTCCCCAGCAGAGCCCTCCCAGAGCCCGAGCCCTCATCTCTGTCCCGCCCCCTAAAGCTTTGACACTCCTCCTGCAAGTGCGCCCTGTGATCTTCATTGCTAGGGTCCCCAGCCAGGCCCGTAGAGGTGCCCCCCCGCCCCGATGTGTGCACCAGGGGTCCACAAAGTCCTGGTCCCAAGTCATACCTTCTCTCTAGAGGCACTCCCATCTGTGCCCTGCGGGGTGCAGAGCTTTCTCCCTCTAAATAGACCCCATCAGCGAACTCCCTTCGGACATCTCCCCCACCTCTACAGGTACCCCCAGCCCGGGGGAGGGGGGGCTCTCCCCTCTGGCCTCTCTGATCTACCCCGTACCCTCCCACAGGGAGAAGCGCTGGGTGACTGTGGGTGACACTTCCCTTCGTATCTTCAAGTGGGTGCCAGTGGTGGACCCTCAGGAGGAGGTAAGCAAGCCCCCCAGGCCCTGCATCGGTGCACCCTCAGGCGAGCCCCTCCCCGTTTGGCCTCTACCTCCAGTCCCCACTCTGAGACCTTGTGTGGCAGCCCGGACAGATGTTAACAACATTAATTACTCCTCCTCCTTTTCCCATTTTCCTGCTTCAGACACCCAAGTGCAAGAGTTCAAGACTTAACCCAGTGTACACACCCTGTCATCTCAGGCGGGGCGGTTCCTTAGTTTCCTTATTTCTGTAGAGGGGACTTTGCAAGAGCTAAGTAGAAAGCTGGCTCTGACCCTCATCCCTCTAACCCTCAGGAGCGGCGGCGGGCAGGCGGTGGGGCAGAGAGATCCCGAGGCCGGGAACGGAGGGGCAGGGGCGCCAGTCCCCGAGGGGGTGGCCCTCTCATCCTGCTGGATCTCAATGGTATGTAGGGATCCTAGAACTTGGGGGGCTATGGAGGAGGATGCTGGGGGCCTCGGGCCAACCCCTTTGGCTTTTGCTCCACAGATGAGAACAGCAACCAGAGTTTCCACTCAGAAGGTTCCCTGCAAAAGGGCACTGAGCCCAGCCCTGGTGGCACTCCCCAGCCCAGCCGCCCTGTGTCACCAGCTGGACCCCCGGAAGGGGTCACTGAGGAGGCTCAACCCCCACGGCTGGGCCAAGAGAGAGGTAGGACCATGTGCCTCCCAGGTGCCTTCTGAATCCTGTCCTAAAGTCCAGCCCACCAGCTTACCCCTGTACCTACCCTCTGGCCCCCCTCCTGAGGGGGCCTCCCCTCACCCCTGCAGAAACTACCTCTAGTTGTCCTCAGTCTGGCTTCTTAGGATCTGGAGATAATATATCATCATCTGAAGCCAGGAGTGGTGGCACAGGCTTGTAATCCCAGTACTTGGGAGGCTGAGACAGGAGGATTACAGGTTCAAGGACAGACTCACCAAGTAGTGAGATTCTCATCAACCTAGTGAGACCCTGTTTCAAAATAAAAATAAAATAGGGGTGGGTGTAGCTCAGAGGTAAAAATGCCCCTGGGTTCTATCTCCAGTACCACAAATAAATATATATATAAATAAATATATATGAATAAATAAATAGGACTGGGGGTATAGCTCAGAGGTAGAACTCCCCGGGATCATTCCCTAGTACCACACCCCAAAAAAAGCCATCATCTGAGATTTGCGTTACATTTAATTCTTTGCAAGTTCATTGTCTTTCTCCCCACTCCCATCTCACATCAGCTTCCTGAATGTCGGGCCCATACTGATCTTGCTCGGGACTGTATCCTCAGAATACCACAGGATACATAATGGGTGCTTAATATTTGTTGAGTGAATAAATAATAGTGATAATCACAAGAATGATTAATAGTAATAGGGACAGTAACAATATTTATTGAGCCCCTTCTTAGAACGTCACATGTTTTTTCTCACTTTTTTATTATTATTATTATTTTTTTTTTTGCGGTACTGAGGGTTGAACCCAGGTTCACCAAGCTCCACCTCCAAGCTCCACCTCCAGCCCTATTTTTTATCCTTTATTTTGAAACAGGGTCTCACTAAGTTGCGGAGGCCTCACTAAGTAGTTGAGGCTGGCCACGAACCCAGATCCTCCAGTCTCAGCCTCCCAAGTACTGGGATTACAAGCGTGCACCACCACGCCCAGTTACTTTTTTTTTTTAACCTAGGGACATTCTACCTCCGAGCTATGCCCCAGACCTATTTTTTATTCTTTATTTTGAAACAGGGTCTCACTAAGTTGCAAAGGGCCTCACTAAGTAGCTGAGGCTGGCCACAAACCTGTGATCTTCCCGTCTTGGCCTCCCAAGTACTGGGCTTACAAGCGTGTTCCACCATGCCCGACTTATTTTTAATTTTGAAACAGGGTCTCACTAAGTTGTGGAGGGCTTTGCTAAGTTGCTGAGGCTGGCTTTGAAGCTGCAATCCTCCTGTGTCTCAACTTCCCAAGTATTGGGGTTACAGGCATGTGCCACCAGGCCTGGCTGTTTTTTTCTCACTTAATCCTCACTACAACCTTATAGGGCTTATGATCCTGTTACAATCCCTATTATAGAGGAAGAGACCAAGATTCATAGACGTTAAGTAAGGTGCCTGAGCTCACACAGCCAGTAAGCCAACATCATGGGCCTGAGTCCTCCTCAGCTTCTGTCTTCCTCCAGTCAGCTGTCCAGTCAGTACCACCTCTCAAACGTGCCCACCTTCCTCTGCCTCGCCAGGCCTGCCCAGCTCTGACCACTCATCTCTCACCCTTACTTGTACCAGCTTCCACCCTGGTCTCCAGTCACCTCCACAAAGCTGCCAGAACAACTTTTTCTTTTTTTTTTTTCCTCATTTTTTGTAGTACTACTGGGGATTGAACTCAGGGGCATTCTACCTCTGAGCTCCACCCCCACCTGGTTTTTTTTTTTTACTATTTATTTATTTATTTATTTCACAGTACCGGGGATTGAACCCAGGGGCATTCTACCTCCGAGCTACACCCCCAGCCCTATTTTTTATTCTTTATTTTGAAACAGGGTCTCACTGGGTTGTGGAGGGGCCTCGCTAAGTAGCTGAGGCTGTGCTAAGTAGCTAACGCTGGTCGCAAACCTGCGATCCTCCTGTCTCAGCCTCCCAAGTACTGGGATTACAAGCATCTGGCCAGAACAACTTTTGCTAAAGCACAAGTTTGCTGGGGTCATTATCCTGCTTTACATCCTTCAATAGCTCCCCATGGCCTCTGACTCCTCAGCTCCACACTTAGGGCCTTCATGAACTGTTCCCTGCTGATCTCATTGTTCCCTGTCAAGAACACCAGGCCATGGCCTGGGGTCGGGTCTAGAGGGCGTCAAGCACATGTATACCATAAAAAGGATAGGGCTCAGTGGTAGAGAACTTGCCTGTGGAGACCCTGGATTTGATTCCCACACCACAAAAAATAAATAAAAATTAAAAATAAAAATGATAAGTAGCATTTATTGAGCAGATACTGTGTGTCAGATACTGTGCTAAGGGCTTTACCTGTATTATCTCATTTAATCCTCACAGCAGTCTCGTACGGTAATTGCTGTCATGATCCTCATTTTGCAGATGGGTAAGGTGAGGCCCAAAGAAATGAAGTAGCTTGCCCAAGGTCAGGATTTGAAGCCAGGCAGTTCAATTGTAGAATGTGTGCTCATTAAGCCTAGGTTCCCTCTGCCTAAATTGTGTTCTACTTTCCTGTTTGTCTACCCAGTAGAACCCTACTCACATTTCAAGTTCCTACCTCAATCTTCCTCCCTCCGTCTGTGTCCTGGACAGCAGCCAGGGACCGGGCTGCCACCGCCCTGGCTTCTGTGACTGGGCCCGTCTGTGTTTGTTTTTCCCTCTGTGCTATTAGCGCAGAGTGGCTGCTCAGGAGATGTGTGTTCACTTGACCTTCTAGATCCCGGGGGCACACCTGCAGGCAGCACCGATGAACCCCCAATGCTGACCAAGGAGGAGCCTGTTCCAGAATTGCTGGAAGCTGAGGTGAGAGAGGCCAGAAGGCTGGACTCCCGGGTCTCGGAGGGAATGGTGGCTCTGGGCACTGGGAGGCTGCATCCTGAGGTCCAGGAGGGAAATGTGGACTCAGGACCCAGCTGACAGCTTAGAGGCCGGATTCCTGGGACTGAAAGAGTGTTTTAGAGACAAAGTCCTGAGGACTGGGTCAGGGCTGATTTAAGACCCTTAAAAGCCTGAAATGAATGTGGTGCTCCTCCATGTATTTAAAAAAAATAACCCTTGGCTGTGGGTGTAGCTCAGTGGTACGGTGTGTGCTTAGCATGCGCAAGGCCCTGGGTTCCATCCCCAGCACTGTACACAACAACAACAAATTCCTAAACGGCAAAATTAGCTTAAGAAAGTCCCTCATGAACTTGACTTTTCTCACTACCTTGATGTATTTTCCAGAAAAATCAAATTCTTTCCCTCAAACAGTGTTGCCCTTGTTCTTGTTTTCGTGCCCTTCTTAATCTGCATCTTGGTCACCTGGCCCTGGGCTAGACTCCTGGGTCCGGAGGGGAGTGGAGTGGAGGCTTTGGAGAAGGCAGAGGCTAGGAGGCTGTACTCCTGGGATCGGGTGGAGCTCACGCCTGTCCGCCCTTCCTCTCCAGGCCCCTGAAGCTTACCCCGTCTTTGAGCCAGTGCCACCTGTCCCCGAGGCAGCCCAGGGTGACACAGAGGACTCGGAGGGCGCCCCCCCACTCAAGCGCATCTGCCCAAATGCCCCTGACCCCTGAGAAGCCGGCCTGCCTGTCCTGTTGCCCCAGGGGCCCCTTTGGCTTTTTACAAATAAAGACCCTTTTGTAGTTTTGTGTCATGTCATTTCCCCATCAGGGCTGGGGAGGGTCTTTGGAGACAGTTTTGTCTCGTGTTCCATTCCTCAGATGGGGTCACTGAGGCTCGGAGAGGACCTTGCTAGAGTCACAGCATGATCGATGTGCAGTGGGGGCTTGAGCCAGGACCCTGCCCCACTCCCCTCCCTTCGACCTTCCCTCACCTTTACTCTCCTCTGGAAGTCCCAGGATCTCTCTTCCTGCTCAGCCCTCCCCTGGGCCCGGCAATTGTCACAGTTCTGGACAGCAAGGCCCATGATTCCCACTTTATTCACAGAGACACAGAGGCCCAAAGGGACATAGGGCCTGGGCCTGGGAGGACCCGACCCTCTCTCTGCCCTCAGGAAGCTGCAGCATCCGCCTCCCTGCCTTTCCGAGCCATGCCTCCACCTGACACCCACGGCCACACTTCTGGATGAGTCCCTGTCCCCAGCTCCATCTCCATCTCCTATGAGAAGCCTTCCCTGGCCCCAGGATCAATCAGTGTCCCCTTCTTGGAGCTCAAACAACCCCTTGGGCTTCCTTCCCTTTTTTCAGCGTTGGGTGCCTTGAGGGCAGAACTGAGTCCCAGCCTTGCCTAGCTCAACACTGGGCAGAGCAGTCATAGCAACTGCTCCATGAATGAATAAATGAATGAATGCCTGGGGTTATCCAGGAAGGCTTCTCTGAGGAGGTAGCACTGAGACATGACCCTCAGTGTGGTCCACCTAAAGTCAGAAGTCCTGGTTCAAGTCCTGGCTCTGTCACTCACTATCTGTGTGACTCTAAGCAGGCTATTCCTACTCTGTGAGCCTTAGTTTGTTCATCTGAGCAATGGGGACAATAACTAGGCCTCACCTGCCCCCATGGTTTGTGGGAAACTTCATATAAGGTCCCCTCATTCTGTGCCTGCAAGGTCAGGTGTATTAGCCCTGTTGTTAACAAAGAAAGAGACTGAGGTTCAGAGAGGACCAAATTGGAACTTTAACAAACCATTTAAAAATGCAATGGTGTTTCCCACAGTAAGAGTGGAGCCAGGGCTGGCCAGGGAGCCAGGTGTGCAGTTATGTGATGTATTTGTTCCTATTGCTGCTCTAACAAGTTATCACAAAGTGAGTGGCTTAAAGCCACACAGACTTACTACTTACAGTTCTGGAGGTCAGACATCCAAAATTAGTTTCACTGGGTAAAGTCAATGTCTGCAGGGCCAGTTCTTCCCACAGGCTGTCGGGGAGAATCTGTTTTCTTGATTTTTCCAGCTTCAGAAGGCTACCTGCATTCCTTGGCTTTGGCCCCTCGCTCCTTCAGAGCCAGCAGCACAGCATCTTTGGGTTCCTCCTCTGCCGCCATCATTCCGCCATCATTCCGTCTCCTCCCACCCTCCTGCCTCCCTCTTGGAAGGCTCCTTGTGGATTACACTGTGCCACCTGGAGGGTACAGGAGCCTCTTCCCATCTCCAGATCCCGAATTTAACCAATCTGCAAACCCCATTTGCCATGTAAGGTAGCGTATTCACAGGTTCTGGGGATTAGGACGTGGACATCTCTGGAGGGCCATTTCTCAGCCTGCCACACGTGGTGATCTCAGCCAGTTTCTGGGTGTGAGTCATCTCATTACTCCCTCAGTGACCCCATGAGGTGATGTGAGTGCTCTGTAAGCTGGAAAGTGTCTTGTATGGGTTAGCGGTACAGTGTTAAGGTCCAGTATTCAGGTTCTGGGTTTGAATCTTTAGCATCTGCATTCATTTGCTGTGTGACGTTGGCAATTGACTTGGCCTCTTCTCATCTGCCTTGGTTTCCTCATCTGTACAATGGGATAACAACAGCATCAGCCTGGTGAGACTATTCTAAGGATTAATTGAGGCAAAATGTGGAGAGAGAGCTGTTGGCTTAGCACATACTAAGTGCTCCATAAACAGAAGTTGGTTTTCTCAACACCCCATTTTTCAGATGAGGATACTAAGGAGTGAGGATGGATGCCAGAAACCAGCGATCAGCGAAGCGGGAGAGGATTATGGCCCTGGATGTGGTGTCCATTCCATTTCTGAGCAGCCTTGAGATGTTAGAGTTTGTCTCCCCCCATTCCTGTCCATTTCCCGGTCACAGGCCCCAGGCAACTGTCCCCAAGCCAGGCCTGCCCCCACCTTCTCTGTGGCCTACTCCTTGACCTCATCTACCAGCCATCTCGTTCACAGTCACACCCCTAAGTCATCGCTGGCCCTCCCCATGTCCACACTCTCCAAAGCCTCTTGGAATTTCTTCCACCCTTGACTCTCAGGGCCCACTGGCCTTTAGTACTCTAGCTTTCTCCACTCTGTGCCCCGTCTATCCTTGGTCTCTTCCCTTTTTTCGTGGTGGGGGAGCAGGTACTAGGGACTGAACCCAGAGCTTTGCACATGCTAGGCAAGTGCTGTACCACTGAGCCACACCTGTCCCCCTCGGCCCCCACTCCCGAGACCTTTTACTTTGAGACAGGGTCTCACTAAGTTGCTAAGCCTTGAACTTGTGATTCTTCTGCCTCAGCCTCCTGAGTACTGGGATTACTGTGTGTGTCACCACACCCAACTTCCGTTTCCTGATCCTTAATGTCTGCCGCCCTGGCCTATCTCTTCTCTTTTTTTGTGGTACTGGGGATTGAACCCGGGTGGCACTCTACCTCCACTAGCTCTTTTCTTCATGAACACTCTCCCTGCAGCCTTCCACCCTCCCTTTGAGCTAATGGTTCCTAATTCTCTACTTCCAAGTTCTGCCCTCAACCTCCAGACTCAAAGAGCCAAATGATTGAGCAGCACCTCCACTGGGATGTCCCTTAGACCCTCAGCTTCATCTTCCCCCTACCCACTCCCCAACCATCTCCTGTGCCCATAAATGGCCCCAACCCAGGAATCTGAGCTCATTTCTCTGAGCCATCATGTCCTAAGTCTCCATCCTAAATGATTCTCTCGTCAGTCCCTGTCTTCAAGGCCACGCTGCTTTACTTTCTTCAGGTGCCAAGAGATCTATTGTAACAGCTTCCTGGTGGGTTTCCCGGCTTCACTCTTGCCCGCCTCCTATCCTTGTTCCACCTGCAGTCAGCAGTTCAGAAGGCCACATGTGCCACTGGCCACAGTCTTCCCGTTCTCCTCCTTACCACAGAGTGCACACTCCGCCATTCCCTCCCCCCAGCTCTGCTCTCAGCTGCTCACGTTGCCTGCCCGGAAAGCACTCTGCCAGCTCTCACCTCTCAGCTGCTCTCTGCCAGGCTCTTCTTGTCCTTCCTTCCCTGTGGCAGTGCCTTCTGATCTTCAAACCTCAGCTTCCTGGTGGTATCTCTCCTGCTCCTGCTCATGCCTCCTGCTCTGCCGCTGCGTGGAGCGCTGGGTGTTGCCTTGCAGTGGTCTGTCCACTTCCATCTTTGGCACCAGACTGGGAGCTCTATGAGAGCAGAGGAGATTCCTTGAATCATGGTGACATGTATTTATTGTGCACTTTCTGTCTGCTGGATACTATTCTAGGTCCTGGGGATATAACATTAAAAAAATAATAAGCCAGGTGTAGTGGCGCACACTTGTAATCCCAGTACTTGGGAGGCTGAGACAGGAGGATCACAGGTTCGCGGCCAGCCTCAGCTACTTAGTGAGGCCCTCTGCAACTTAGTGAGACCATTTTGAAATAAAGAATAAAAAATAGGGCTGGGGGTGTAGCTCAGAGGTAGAATGCCCCTGGGTTCAATCCTCAGTACTGCAAAAAAAAAAAAAAAAAAAAAATGGAGCCAGGCATGGTGGTACATGCCATAATCCCAGTACATGGGAGGCTGAGAAAGAGGATCATAGGTTTGAGGCCAGCCTCAGCAACTTAGCGAGGCCCTCAACAACTTAGTGAGACCCCATTTCAAAATAAACCATAGAGCTGGGCGTGGTGGCGCTTGCTTGTAATCCCAGTATTTGGGTGGCTGAGACTGGAGGATCCAGGTTTGCGGCCAGCCTCGGCTACTTAGTGAGGCCCTCCGCAACTTTGTGAGACCCTGTTTCAAAATAAAGAATAAAAAAATAGAGCTGAGCCGGGCGTGGTGGCGCATGCTTGTAATCCCAGTACTTTGGGAGGCGGAGACCGGAGGATCCGGGTTCGCGGCCAGCCTCAGCTCTCTCTCTGTCTCTCTCTCTCTCTCTCTCTGTCTCTCTCTCTCTCTCTCTCCTTAGTGAGGCCCTCCGCAACTTCGTGAGACCTGGTTTCAAAATAAAGTATAAAAAATAGGGCCGGGGGCGTAGCGCAGAGGTAGAAAGCCCCCGTGTTCAATCCCCGGTTCGGCAAAAAAAAAAAAAAAAAAAATAGAGCTGAGGGTGTAGCTTGGAGGTAGACGGCCCCTGGGTTAAATCCCCAGTACTGCAAAAAATAAATAAATAAAATAAAACATAGAAGCCAGGCACAGTGGCACATGCCTGTAATCTTAGTACTTGGGAGGCTGAGATAGGAGGATGGCAGGTTCAAAGCGAGCCTCAGCAACCTAGCGAGACCCTGTTTCAAAATTAAAAAATAAGCTGGGCGTGGTGGCGCACACTTGTAATCCCAGTACTTGGGAGGGGGAGACTGGAGGATCTGGGTTCACGACCAGCCTCAGCTACTCAGTGAGGCCCTCTGCAACTTCGTGAGACCCAGTTTCAAAATAAAGGATAAAAAATAGGGCTGGGGGTGTAGCTTCGACGTAGAACGCCCCTGGGTTCAACCCCTGGTACCGCAAAAAATAATAATAATAAAAAAATAAAATTGGGCTGGAGGTGTAGCTCAGAGGTAGAATGCTTCTGGGTTCAATCCCCAGTACCAAAATAAATAAATAAATAAACAATAGAATAGGTCTGGGGGTGTGGCTTGGAGGTAGAATGCCCCTGGTTTTAATTAATTAATTAATTAATTATTTATTTATTTATTTATTTATTATTTATTTATTTATTTTGCAGTACTGGGGATTGAGCCCAGGGCCATTCTACCTTTGAGCTATACCCCCACCTATTATTTATTTATTTTTATTTTATTTTATTTTATTTTTTGCCGATACCGAGGATTGAACCCAGGGGCATTCTACCTCCAAGCTCCACCCCCAGACCTATTTTTTAATCTTTATTTTGAAACTGGGTCTCACTAAGTTGCGGAGGGCCTCACTAAGTAGCTGAGGCTAGCCGTGAACCCAATTCCTCTGGTCTCAGCCTCCCACGTACTGGGACTACAAATGTGCGCTACCACACCCGGCTCTTTTTATTTATTTTTGAAACAGGGTTCTACTAAGTTGCAGAGGGCCTCACTAAGTAGCTGAGGTTGGCTGCAAACCTGCGATCCTCCTATCTCAGCCTCCCAAGTACTGGAATTACTAAATGTTCGCCACCACACCCAGCTCAATGCCCATTTTTAATCCCCAGTACCAAAAAATAAAAAAAAAAATAAGATATGGCTGGTGGTTTAGCTCAGTGGCAGAACATTTGCCTAGCATGTGCAAGGCCCTGGGTTCAATCCCCAGCACTGCAAAAAACAAAGAAAATACTTTGGAAAATATAAAGCAGGGTAAAGGAGATGGGGTTAGCTCTGAGCTACATCCCCAGCCCTATTTTATTTTTTATTTTGAAACAGGGTCTGTCTAGGTTAGTCGAGTCTCACTATTTGCCAAGGCTATCCTTGAACCTGCGACCCTCCTGTCTCAGTCTTCCAAGTACTGGGATTACACACATGTGCCACCACACCCAGCAAGCTGTAATTTTAAATAGGAGGTCAGGAGAGGCCTCACTGAGGTGATGTTTGAAGAAAAGCTTAAAGGTGAGGGAAAGAGTCTTGCAAATACTTGGAGGAAGGCAGAGGGGGGAGCCTGTGCGAGGCCTGAGCGGAGCTGCCTGGCAACAAATGAGTGACTGGAGCTGAGGAGGGAGTGGTGGGAAGTGAGTTCAGGCCCGGTGAGGCCTCACAGGCAGCACAGAATCTGTCATTCCAACTGGGAGACTTTGGAGAATAAAGGGGGGGTGGGTTTTGTGGGATTTTTTTGGCGGTATTGGGGAAGGAACCCAGGGCATTCTACCTCCAAGCCAAACCCAGCCTTTTTTTTTTTTTTTTTTTTTTGCAGTACTGGGGATTGAACCCAGGGGTATTCTACCTCCAAACTACACCCCCAGCCCTATTTATATATTCTTTATTTTGAAACAGGGTCTTACCAAGTTGCGGAGGGCCTCACCAAGTAGCTGAGGCTGGCCACAAACCTTGCAATCCTCCTGTCTCAGCCTCCCAAGTACTGGGATTATAAGCGTGAGCCACCACTCCCTGCTTCCCAGACCTATTTTATTTTTATATTGAAACACGGTCTCCCTAGGTTGATGAGAGTCTCACTACTTGCTGAGGCTGTCCTCAAACCTGTGATCTTCCTGTCTCAGCCTCTTAAATACTGGGATTACAGGCATGCGCCACCATGCCCAGCTTTTTTTGTGTGTGTGTGTGTGTGTGTGTGATACTGGGGATTGAACCCAGGAGCATTCTACCTCCGAACTACACCCCCATCCTATTTTTTTTTTTTTTTGCGGTACTGGGGATTGAACCCAGGGGCATTCTACCTCCGAGCCACACCCCCAGCCCTATTTTTTATACTTTATTTTGAAACCGAGTCTCACGAAGTTGCGGAGGGCCTCACTAAGTAGAGAGAGAGAAAGAGACAGGGAGAGGGAGAGAGAGAGAGAGAGAGAGAGAGAGAGAGCTGAGGCTGGCCGTGAACCCCGGATCCTCCAGTCTCCGCCTCCCAAAGTACT
>PVJS01051116.1:0-14083 GCA_004027185.1 Glis glis | reverse complement strand
CTGAATTAGTGGTTGCTCCAATCCTAAGACTCCAGCTCTTAGACCGTTCGACCAGCTACTGGTTCCTCTGACCCTCCACGTGCAGTCAGAACCTGGGACTACATTGCTGCAAACTGTAAGCCATCTGATAAATCCCTTTTTTTAAAATATACTCATTCTGTGTATTCTGTTAATCTAGAGAACCCTGTCCAATACAGATGGGAACCTGGCAGGGATTTTTGGTAGAATTATAATCAGAGATTAATTTGGAGAGCAGGAGGTAGCTGGGCCTCTAGAAACACTTTGGAAGTACAGATGTTTTTAAAATCTGGGAGTATTAGAGTTGCTAGAGATCCAAGAGGGGTTCATCAAAGAGGCAATCTTGCCTCTGCTCAGGGCAAGGAAAGCCTAAGAGAGGAAGACAGAGTCTTCTAGGCAGTGGCTCCCCAGTACAGGGAAGAAGGCGGTACTCGGAACAGCTCTGGCAGTTTGGTTGGAGCATCCCCTGCTCTCTCTCTCTCTCTCTCTCTCTCTCTCTCTCTCTGTGATGCAAGGAGGAGGATGAGACTCCCCCCATAAGGCCAAGGAACTCAGACAAATTGCTAAGACCACAGGTGCAGAGCCCACTTCCCAGTGAACCAGCTCTGATAAGCAGGGAGAGGAGATCATTAAAACAGAAACCAGGATGCGCGAGCCAGGGAGGCATCGCCACTGAGGAGACTCCATGGGATTTAGATGCCACCTGCCAAGCTTTGACAGCACCCAGTGCTCCTCTCAGTCACAGCCCTCATGTCGCACTTACTTAGATATCTGTCTCCCCCCGACCAGTGAGCCCCTGACAGCTGGGATCTGTGTTATCTGACTGTATTCCCAACGCTAAGTCCAGAGCCTGGCATATTGCCTCTGAATGAATGAATGAATGAATGAATGAATGAATGGACGAGGTTAGAGCTTTGATCAATAGGAGGAGGCTTATAACTCATTTATACTAATCCTATTATTTTAAAGATGCTGTGAGATGCAGAGGGTTAAGGGCTTGCTAAAGTCCTGGGGTGGCTCTCGTGCTAGAGCTGGACCCAGAACCAGACCGCGCAGGCTGATCTTTCTCCTCCTCACCCTGCTGGAAGCATGAAGACAGCTCCCACAGTCATTCCAGTGTTTGTTGGCTGGTCGGAGGGAATGCAGAGTACATTTTCCCATGGAGGCAGGTTTTTTTTCCTTCTCTTTTTTTTTAAATGGTGGTTCGGTTCCCAGGCCAGGCCACAAAAGCTTATTTACCCCATAGCTGAGCTCAACTATAAAACCAGCGGTAGCTCTGAGGCCTCACTGAACCCCCAGCTAGCACCCGCAGTCCGAGGGGCAGGTGGGCAGCTGGCTGGGGAGGGGGGAGCTCCCTTGAGCCACCAGGAGTGCAGGCGGGGGCTGGGCAGGGGGCCGGGCAGGGGGCCCAGCAGCAGCTGCAGGAGGCTACAGCAGCCTCTGAATGCCTTGGTGGTTCTTAAGTGGATTGTTTGTAAGTTGGGAACTGTCTGTACTTAGAAAGGCAGATTTCAAGAGGTAGGGGATCCTATTTCACTTGAAGGCCCACAGTAATGAGGATTCTTTATTTGTAATGAAGTAGCCACTAATTGGAGGGACAGGCTCAGGAGGCCTGCTGGAATTCTGTACTCCTGGACCAGAACTGAGTAATATTATGCAGTAGCCTGGCAACCCCTTACTTTTGCATAAAATTCATATAAAAATCTCCCATGAAGTGCCTGTCTGACATTCACTGCGTTTATTATTAATAATGATAATAACAGGGTGGCTTATGCTCAGCATTAGGTTGAGAAAGTGAATTGAATTCTCAGTTTCCTCAATTTTCTTCCCCCAGCAAGATTAGGAACATTTGGAAAATCTTTCTCTCAGAGTGGGCTGAAAGCTTTCCTATTTACCCAGAGGAGACATGGCTCCGGTTTCTAAGGGCTCATCCAAGAGATGATCTCTTTCCTTCCTCTGCCTCCTCAGAGAGGCAGAAACGTTCCATAAACGCATGAATGTTGCAAGAGCAAATGTATGAAAAAAAAATCTTAATGGAACTGAAAAAGGTGCAGTAGGGGAATCAATTACAATCAGGTAATACGGTTAGCCCTTCTGGACTTAATGAAATGTGGTCAACGGCACTGGAATGTTCTGGTACCCTCTGGAGGATTCTAAAACCTAACAGGACTGGTTATTTAGTGCTTTTCTTTATGTGGCTCAGAAAACCCTACAGAGGCACTGTGTTTCTTCTCCCAGGTTCAAATCAACTTAACCTGGCTCAGTTGCTTGCAGAGGGACAAAACGGGTGAGAAATCTAACATTTAAAAGGTTGTAACCACCATAAGTTTGTCGTTAGAATGCAGGCTCTTGGCTCAACAACGGAATCTATTTTTGGTTTGTGAAGTTTATAAATCCAACAGTGCAAAGTTCATAGTTGCATGTGTGATCTCTCAATTTTCCTGGGCTGAGTGTTTAGTGAACAAGGAAGTTTGCTTCTGTGAGCCTTGCTTTGTCTTGCGGAGAAAAGTTAAACATTCTAGAAAGTTAAACATTTAGCTTCTAAATTTTTACTGCCCTGGGATTCCTCAGGGATGTGACTCCAGTATGATGGTGACTAAATGGCCATCAGAGTTGTTTATCCCACAGTCACAGAACAGTCAGCAGATGTAAGGAACCATTGTCTGACTCCAAGAAGCATTTAGGATTTCAGCTGCCCATCTGCCCTCCCTCCAGGCTTCTGTGAGAGCGACTGAAGTCACTGCCTTGGTACATAACGTGACTGATACCATCCAGTCTGAGGTCACTCTATCTGAGACATGGACCAGATTTTGCTAAATTTGCAAAGAATCATGCTGGCACATTATTGTAATTATATCACAAGGGTTGCGATGTAAGTACAATATTTTAATATTGTAGTATTGTATATGTATTGTAATACTGTTCAATGTTATAATACAATTAATATAAACCTTTACTAACTAATGTCACTTTTATTGGTGCCATTTCCTCTACTCTTCCATTAATTAAATGCTTAATTACTTAATTTGAAAAAATTCTAAAAGGAATATATTAAAGTTAAAACCACAAAGTCTCCCAACATAATTTTAGACTTCTGGAAAAGTTGCAAGAATTCTTTGTACTCCTGGATACCTTTCACTCAGATTCCCAAAACATTAACATTTACTACATTTGTCTTTTCTTTTTCTAAACATATATGCAAGCACAGATTTTTCTTATCAACCATTTAAGAATAAGTTGCAGATACTCTGTTCCTCTATTCCTAAATATTTCATTGTATGTTTCCTAAAAATGTGGAACTCTCTTCTATAACCCATACAATTATTGAAATCAGGAAGTTAACATTGAAATATTATTATCTATGCTATATAACTTAATGTGATTTTTATCAATTGTTCCAATAATGTCCTTTGCAGCAAAGAAAATCTAAAATCATGCATTGCATTCAATTGTCATCATTTTGTAGTGTCCTTTAATCTGAAACAGCTCCTGGGTCTATCTTTTTACAGGCCAGGTATTTTATAATGCCCCATATTTTGGGTTGTCTGATCTGTCCTCATGATTAAATTAAGGTATGTCCCTCTGAAAGCATACCAAAGTGATTCTGGCTTTTTCTCTTGACTTAAATCAGGAGGCAAGTGTTGTTGATTAATCTCATTACCAGTGATGTTAAAATTAATTTTTTGCTTAAAGTGGTATTTGCCAGGTTTCCTCACTAAGAGTTACTATGCTTCTTCTTTTTAAATAAAAAAGTATATTGTAAGGATATATTTTAAGACAATGTAGAGATTCCATTTCTTATTAAACTTTCACCCATTCACTTTAGAATTCATGGGTGATTCTTGCCTGAATCAGTTATTTTTATGATAGCTCGCAAAGGTGATTTTTTTTGCAATTCTGTCATTCCTTCTGTATTTACTAGTGGGCTTTTTACTGAAGCCTTCCCACCTCCTCTATTTGTTTACTTATATCAGAATATACATAGACTCATACTTTGTTCCATAATATTAAATTTATTTCATTATTTAAATTAATAATTTATTTTAATGTTTAAATTTTCCCATATTTGGCCAATGAGAGCCCCTTCAAGCTGGTTCCCATGTCATTTTCCCTCCTCCTCCTCCTCCTCCTCCTCCTCATTTTTTTTTTCTTCACAGTGAAGATTAAACCCAGGTATGCTTTGCCACTGAGATACAACCCCAAGCCCTTTTTAATTTTGAGACAGGGGCTCCCTAAATTGTCAAGGCTGGCCTTGAACTTATGATCCTTCTGCCTCAGACTCCCAAGTACTGGGGGTACAGGCATGCTCTACTATGCTGTGACCCTGTTACTCTTTAAGTATGTCCTTAGTTTTTGGCATAAAAAGATGTTCCAGGCCCATCTTGCTCTTTCCCTGTTTCAACCTTGAATTAGTCATTTCTCTAAGAAACAGATACATTTTAGTGGAAAATAGGGTATGCAGAGACAAAGCTCTGTGTGCTAAGTATGCCCATTGCTACTGGAGTGAAACTCATTCGAGGCTATCTCAGAGCACAGAGCTGGGAAATGTTTATACACACACATCAACAAAAGTGTGCATATACACGTGCACACAAACACACAGGACACATACACATAAGCATATTATATCCATGCTAATCCATATGCATTTGCACATACCTATATGCAAACACATGTATGTATACATGTATGTGCACATGTATTAGAAAATAGGAGTTTACACTTGTATCTCCAGTTTTAATCCAATACTGTAAGGTTTATTTTATCTCCTCCTTTTTCTGTAAGTGTAGCTCCCTTATTCCAAAGTACAGAACCTGGCTTTCATTATTCACAACTTACTTGCTCAATTAAAGAATGTAGAAAAATGGTTTCAGAATCACTAATTTATGCTTGTGCAAAAACACAGGCCTACCTTAATAATGATTAGAATTGAAGGTTCCCAAGAACTAGGCAACATCAGTCACAGGTGTCAATATACCCATGTCTGAAGTAAATCCTC
This sequence comes from Glis glis, assembly GCA_004027185.1. Lineage (NCBI taxonomy): Eukaryota > Metazoa > Chordata > Mammalia > Rodentia > Gliridae > Glis > Glis glis. The sequence continues at coordinate 9,066 of PVJS01051116.1, read as the reverse complement.
TTGCCAAAACCAGGAAGAAAATGCACTCTATTCTTTAAATCCTTCCCTGTGCAGTTACCACAACTGTGTGATATCCTACTGAAGGTAGAGTCTGGACAAGTAGGACAAACAAACAAACAAACAAACAAACAACTTTGCTTGTTTGTTCAATCCTTAAATTATACTTTGCTTCCTTCAATGACAAACCTGAGTAATAACACATCTAAGCAGAAAAGTTAGAATAAAGAAGGAGGTGAAAATCAATATAGAGAAAAGGAGAGATGGCTTTAGGTGGGATGGAGATTTGTATGAAGCTTGCAGGAAGGCAAACAGGGGCTGTGACTGGTCGAGTGTCCGTGTTTGCCTCTTGGTGACTGTAGACACATCCCCTCCACGGCCTCCATCCTGATCGTACTTTTCATTTTTTGAAGCCCATTTTTAATCTCTGTCCACAGATGCCCAATTATAGTTACATAATTATCTTCAGAGTGAAAATGTTTCTTTGCCCCTTTAAACTGGTGGCTGTTTTAGCAATGTTTCATGCCTGGAACTGTGTTCCTCCAAGTCTGGCTTGCTCTGGAGTCCTGTCATACAGAGACACACCCATGTGCACACATGAGTGTGTGCACACCCACACCCACACCCACACATTTCCCATATGCCTACCTTATACCCAGTTTCCCTGAATTGGAATCTCTAGGGGAGGGACCCAATTTATTGTTAAGATTTCTGCCTGATTCTGAAGCCCTTTAAAGTTTGAGAACTACTATAAGATAAGTGTTTTGACCTTATTGAGCTCAGCCCTCAAGACCAAATGCAATCAATGTCAATATCAGTGAAAATGGAATCAGCCCAAAACCAACATAAGCCTTTTGTAAAAAAGTTCATGTGTATCCACAAAATAAAAACAACTTCAAAATATTCTTTTCACTTAATTTTTCCCTTTATTAAGTTAACACTTTACTAGATACAACTTAGTTATTTGTGGAAAGAAGCTATCTTCTTAAATTCCTACCATTCCTAGCTTAATTTTACCAATTAGCAAGAGCCCCAGTTCAAACCTCCCTGAGCCAGCAAAAGCTTTAAAAATGTTTTTTCCTATTGACCACGTTATTTTCTTGGAGCAGATTCCTACAAAATTCAGAGGAATTTACTAAAATATGGGCAAGGATTTGTGCACAAAGAAGTTTCGGGCAGCATTATTTGTTAAGTAATGTAAGCAACCTAAAGGTCTAATGTCATGGAATTTTATATAATGAAACACTGGGCCATCATCTTCATTTGTTTTTTATTAAGAGTTTTCTTGGGACACAGAGAAATGCTTACGACATGTTGAAGCCCTTTAGAAATGCAGGGATTGGGTCTGCTCTGTGCCAAACCCCAATGTCCATGAGGTGCTGGGCATTGGGAAAACATATTTGCAAAATACATGGAAGAAAGAAGGATAGTTATTCAAAATATATAAAAACATCTTAAAACTCAACAAACAGGAATAGGAGCAACGTGATTCAAAAAATGGGCAAAATATATGAGCAGACACTTCATCAAAGATGACAAATAAGCATACAAAAAGCCACTCAGTATCATAGGTCATTGGGGAACTGCAACAAATTAAAGCAACAATGAGGTAGCACTACACACCCACCAGAATGGCTAAAATCCAAAACACTGACAGCACCAAATGCTGGGGATGATGTGGAGCAACAGGAATTCTCATTCATTGTTGGTAGAAGCTCACAATAGTACTGCCACGCTGGAAGACAGCTTTGCAGTTTCTCATAGAACTAAAGTTGTGACCACATGATCCAGCAGGCATGTTCTATGGTATTTATCCTAAGGAGCCAAAAACTTAAATCTACACAAAAATTTGTACAAGTCTATGGCAGCTTTATTCATAATTGCCAAAATGGCAATTATGCCGATTGTCCCTCAGCTAGGTGAATGGATAAGCTGTGATATATCCAGACAATGGAATATTATTCAGTGCTATGTTAGTCATCTCTCTCTCTCTCTCTCTCTCTCTCTCTCTGACTATAACAACATCAACAACAACAATAACAAAAAACTGAGATAACCAAAAGGTTTCTTTTGGGTCATGGTTTTAGAGGGTTCAGTCCATGATCAATTGGTCCCATTTCTTTTGGGCTTGTGGAGAAGTAGCCTCAAGTCTGGGAAGGGAAAGAGAACAACAGAAGAGACTGGGGTCCCACAGTCCCCTTTAAAGTCACACCCCCAATGACCTGAAGACCTCCCACTAGGCCCCACCTCTTATCTAAAGTTTCTATCATTTCCCAATGGCACCAAGATAGGAACCAAGCCTTTAACACATGGGTCCTTGGGAGATATTCCAGACCTGAAGTATAGTGAGTGCTAAAAGGAAATGAGCTATCAAGCCATGAAAATACATATTATTAAGTGAAATAAGCCAGTGTGAAAAAGCTAAATACTGTATCATTTCAATTATATGACATTCTGAAAAAAAAAACTGTGAAGTCAGTGAAAAGAGTGCCAGGGGCTTGAGGAGAGAGAGGGATGAATAGGTGGAGCAGAGGGGATTTTTAGGACAGTGAAACTGCTCTGTATGTTACTATAATAGTCTATACATGTCATTATATATTTATAAAAACCCATAACATGTACAACATGAAGACTGAACCCTATTGTGAACTATAGACTGCTGGATAATAATGTGCCAGTATTGGCACATGGGTTATAATGAATACACTGCATTGATGGAGACGTTGATGGTGGGGGAGGCTCTGTGTGTGTGTGTGTGTGTGTGTGTGTGTGTGTGTGTGAAGGAGGAGTGTGCAGATGGGAGGGGCTTGAAGCATGGGTGTGGGAACTCTCTGTACCTTCTTCTCAATTTTGTTGTGAACCTACAATTGCTTGAAAAATAATATATGAGTTTAACATTGTATATTTATATATATTTTTTCTACACATGAGCAATTAAAAACTGCATGTGTCTATAGAAAGGGTGAAAAAACCAGAAATGGTAAAGATGAAAAAGAATGATAATTAAAATATGTTACGAACTCTTAAAAAATAATGTCTACATTTGCCAACCATACTTAAACAAACAAAAAAGAGAAAAGAATAAAGAATGCTATTTTCCTATTAACGATGAAGGGTTGGCCAGGTGCAATGGTTTATAATCCCAGTACTTGGGAGGCTGAGACAGGAGGATCTCGGGTACAAGGGCAGCCTCAGCTACTTAGTGGGGCCCTCAGCATCTAGTGAGACTCTGTTTCAAAATAAAAAATAAAAAGGACTGGGGGTGTAGCTTGGAGGTAGAATGCCCCAGGGTTCAACCCCCAGTACCAAAGAAAAAGGGGGGTGGCAGGGGTTGAAGCCATCTGCTTAACTCTATTTAGAACTGCAAAACAAGAACAAAGAAAATGGGAGACTACAACTCCTGAAAGTGGGAAGCTGGGAAGCAGATAGAATATCACTAAATGAACAGACCCAAGAAAGCTGAACCTGAATCTGGAAATAGAAAAACCTGGAAACCATCTGGTTCATTCAGAGCTCTCAAAGTTTTAGGAACTTACAGGACGAATCCCTGTGGAAATGGAGGTGACCATGGAGTTCATAAGGGGAAGCTTGTATGAATTTTTAGGTAGTTAAAGGCCCGGATCCCTCTCTTCATCCCAAGCAGGAAAGGCTGCTTTTCTGGACAATGTAAAACAGAGGGTTCCATGGTTCTAATGTGTCCCACAAAGTTCATGTGTTAGAAATTTCAAGTGAACATAAAGCAAGGGTATTGAATGGTGGGATCTTTCAGAGCCCTTATGAATAATGAGGACTCTGCACTCATGAATAATGTTATTGTGGGAATGTGTTTGTTACTGCAAGAGTGGATTTGTTATAAAATCAAGTTCAGCCTCTCCTGTGCACGCTCTCTTTCTTTTGTGCATGCATGTGCCAATGTGCACACACTCTCTTGCCCTTCTACCTTCCACCATGGGATAATGCAACAAGAAGGTCCTCATCAGAAGATGGACTCTTGACCTTGACTTCCCAACCTCCAGAACTATAATAAATAAGTTTCTTTCCTTTATAAACTATCCATAGGGTAATGTGGATATGGCAACACAAAATGGACTATGACAGAGGAAAGGTTCTCTGGAGAGTCCAGGCACATTAAAGGCATGGGCATTGTTGGACCCACAGGGGGATAGAGGAAGTAAGTTCATTTACTAAGTGTTGCTAGTAACATTTAGTAAGTGAACTGCCTCTACCCTGGCTGCCACAATCAGAATCTGCCAAGATCAGTAAAATATATGCTAAATACATAATATACATTCAGAATGCATTAAAGATACTGACAGATCACGTGTGCGTGCGTGCGTGTGTGTGTGTGTGTGTGTGTGTGTGTGTGAGACTAGGGATTCAACCCAGGGCCTCATGCAGGCTGGGAAAGCACTCTACTACTGAGCTACAATCCCAGCCCTTTTTAAAACCTTATTTTGAGACAGGGTCTCACTAACTTGCCTAGGTTGGCTTCAAACTTGTGATCCATTGGTCTGAGCCTCCAAAGTAGCTAGGATTACAGATGTGTGACACTATGCTTAGCAAATGAACCACTGTTGACAAATTCCACCTATATACACATGACAGAGCTTCTAATTAGCTTTTCCATGTCTTGTTTTTTAATATGAACAGGTAGCCAAAGACTTTTTGCCATCTGAAGAAGGCCTAAATATATTTTAGAAAATAGAAAAATGAAAGATGCAAACAGGAAGACAAAAGAGATATTTCAGGTAGAAGAAAAGTTAAATAATTCAAAATTTAGAGATGAGATCATAAAAATACTCATAAAACATGAACAGGATATTACCAAAAAAAATTTAAAAAGCAAAAAATCTTAAAAAAACTAGAAAAACACAACAGATGGATTAGAAGATAAAGTTTAACAGATTTCTCAAAGAGAAAAGCGAGAAGATAAAACCAGGATAGGAAAAATAAAGATAACATATAGTAATAATAGTAGTTGTCATTTCACATCAATGGGCAACAGGCTATTGTTTGAAAATTTCATCAGATGAACACTGGAGTTGAAGGAAAGTTCCCTATCCATTTGGTTTCCTGTCTTATTCTTTAGTATAGTTTAAATCTGAAATGTCCCCCAAAGGCCCATGTGTTAAACAAAGGTTTGGTCCTCAGCTTGGCATTATTGGAAACTCGTGGAAACTTTTAAGAGGTGGGGCCTAGTGGGAGGAAGTTAGGTCATTGGGGAACATACTTTCATATCAGATTGTGGGATCCTGGTCTCTTCCCCTTCCTTCCTTCCTTTTTTTTTTTTTTGTCTTCCCAACCACCATGAGGTGAATAGCTTGCCAACCACCATGAGGTGAATAGCTTGCTTTGCCTTGCAATCCCCGCCATGATGTACTTCCTCACTATAGGCCCCAAAGCAGCAGGGCCAACCACCCATAGACTGAAACCTCCAAATCTATGATCCAATAGAAACTTTCCCTGTTTTTAAGTTGATTATCTCAGGTATTTTCTTGTAGTAATGGAAAGCTTCCCCCCCAACCTGGTAGTACTCGGTATAGAACTCAGGGCCTCACACATGCTAAGCAAGCGCTCTACCACTTCGCTATATCCCCAGACCTTGTTATTTTATTTTGAGACTGAGTCTTGCTAAGTTTCCCAGTCTGGCCTTGAATTTGTGATCCTCCTGCCTGTGTCTCCCAAGTAGCCAGGATTACAGATGTGCCACCATGCCTGACTCTTTAACATTCCTCGTATCTATATTTTCTGATTCTGTTTCATAATTTTAAGACTTCAGAAGTGACAAAACAACTTCATTTGGCAACTTAACCAGGTGGCTCTAGATATTCTTACTGAGAAAATGAATTACGACTACAGAGACATTTGTAACTGAAGACCTTTCTCAGTTCTTTAACCAAATGATGGGTATTTCACACCACAAAACCAGAAGACTGCACACACTTGGAGGATTGAGGCAAATATATTCTAATCCAGTCTTTTGTTACATCAGGCTCTGGGAAACATTCTTTTACAATCTAAGTATTGTGTTGTTTTAAATTGTACCAAACAATCAATCATCGATTATGCTCTCCATCAGGTGATGGGAAAGAATAAACTCAAAGATAGCCAAGGCATTGCTCCACTGTTCCATCTTCTTGATCAGCCTGGTCCCTACCTTAGCCCAGAAAGGAGAAGCTCAGCTATTTAAAGTATTGGTTCAAAGAGTGCAACTCACAATGCTGCTTCTCTAGTTTTTGTCTCTTCTTAGAGAAAAGGAGGTCAACCAATTTCTTTTTTTTTGCCATACTGGGGGTTGAACCCAGGGGCATTCTACCTCTGAGCTACACCCCCAGATCTATTTTTTATTCTTTATTTTGAAACAGGGTCTCACTAAGTTGCAGAGGGCCTCACTAAGTAGCTGAGGCTAGCTGTGAACCTGGATTCTCCTGTCTCAGCCTCCCAAGCACTGGGATTATAAGCGTGTGCCACCACGCCCAGCTAATCAATTTCTTAATATGAGAAAGAAAGCATCATTTTGTCTCTCTATAGGGAAACCCCGTTAGTTTACTAAATATGTCTTTGAATATTTTGTAGAAATGTCACTAAAGAAAACATCAACAGTTCTTGCCCCCACTTGACAAGGTTTTATTCTTATAATACGCTAATCAGTTACAAACTCACCAATTCAATAACACCTTATTTCTTTTTAGAATTTTTCCTTTATTTATTACTACTACTATTATTATTGTTATTATTGTTTTATTTTTGGTACTGGGGGTTGAACCCAGGGGCATTCTACCTCAGAACTACCACCAGCCCTTTTTATTTTTTATTTTGAAACAGGGCCTCACTAAGTTGCTGAGGGTCTTGCCAAGTTGCTGAGGCTGGCCTCGAATCTACGATTCTTCTGTCTCAGCCTCCCAAGTACTGGGGGTTACAAGAGTGAGCTGCTGTGCCCAGCTTAGAATTTTTCCTTTTTTTTTTTTTTTGCGGTACCGGGGATTGAACGCAGGGGTTTTCTACCTCCGTGCTACACCCCCGGTCCTATTTTTTATACTTTATCTTGAAACAGGGTCTCACGAAGTTGCGGAGGGCCTCATTAAGGAGAGAGAAAGAGAAAGAGAGAGAGAGACAGGGAGAGCGAGAGAGCTGAGGTTGGCCGTGAACCCGGATCCTCCTGTCTCTGCCTCCCAAAGTACTGGGATTACAAGCGTGCGCCACCACGCCCGGCAGAATTTTTCCTTTTTAAATGGATCCCTGTTCACTATTTACATTTATAAAACTAGCAATTCAGAGCTAATACATCAAGATTTTCCTCTCATATTTTGCACCACCATGAATTTCTTCAGAGCTACTGATCCACGTTTGTGAACAGGTACAAAACAAGGTAACAACAAAAACGCACATTCAACAAATACCAGCAGCAACACATCAATAGCCTGAAGATATACTTGCTGTGATAAACTGCCCCCTGATAAATTAATGTCTGCAAAGTCACAAACACCACTGACCATTTGCCAGCTCCGTTTTTGAGGCATGGGTGCACTTTGAAGAATGTCTAGTTAGAAAGTAAAGAGATTTTTGAACAATCATGCTAATTAATTTTAACATAATAATACATCTCAAATTTGTGACTGCTGGGTGTAGTTGCCCCCGCCTATATTCCAGGTACTTGGGAGGCTGAGACAGGAGGATTGCAGGTTCAAGGCCAGCCTCAGCAACTTAGATCTTGTTTCAAAATAAAAAATTTAGACTGGATGCAGTGGCACATGCCTATGATTCCGGGACTGGGGTGGCTGAGACAGGAGAAGTGTAGGTTCAAGGCCAGCCTCAGCAACTTAGCAAGACTGTTTCAGAATAAAAAGGGCTAGGGTTTAGCTCTTAGGTAGAACACCTCTGCATTCAATCCCTGGTACCAAAAACAAAACAAAACAAAAAAATTGTGACACATTTGTGGCCTCTCAAATCAAGTTCCCTATAGACTGCTTATAGGACTTCTGGGGGAAACACTGCTCTTGGGGCAATGGAGTTGTTGACCAGCCTGTGTGGAGTTCTCCAGAAAGGCCTTGGGCTGTAAGCACAAGAAGTAGGCTGAATTCAAAACAGGACGACAAAGGAATCTCAGAACTGGAGGATGGAAGCAGAGTGGGCTTATCTGAAACTAATAAAGCTTGAGTGCCAGGGGTCCTTCCAAGATCTTGCACCTCATTTTATAATCTTTTTCCTAAAGAGGGCTCCAAATATTATATAAGCCTGGACTCCCAGAATGGAAGACCCTTAGAAATCACCAAGATGAACTGTCTGATTTTACAGCTGAAGGAGCTGAGGCCCGGAAAGGACAACGTGCTGAGGTCAAAGAGTGGATGTCAATTATTAATTGACAGCCAGCTTTCCCTCCTGCTCTCTTGGAAAGGACTTCATTATAGGACACTGTCACACTGAAATCAATGCTCTGGCCAGGTGCATGGGCTCTTCTAAGGAAAACTGTCCCACCCCCAGCCTTTGCTGCAGGAGAGCACTAGCCTATTCCCTGAGGATTGGCTCTGTGGTTACCCCGTGATCCTGTCCCTTGCCCCCACCTCTATTCCATCAACACAGCAGATTAGACCTGGGGATGTCACTGACCTATGGCACTGACTCCATCTGGGTGAATGACCTACGAGGTCATCTCTGTATGAAAAGCATTGCTCTAACACAGAAGACAATGATGAACTAGCTCAATCAAATTCTCTCTCCTGGAAATTTGAACTGGGGACTATCATGCAATTAGTGGAGAACTTAATATGACACAGACCCAGGGAGTGGCTACACTCTCAACTTGGAATGCCTGAGTCCTGTCTGCTGAGGGAAACATGCCATGTGTCAGTTTCCGAACCTTGTGGGATCCTCTAGTTCTACAGTCTTCAAGGTCTAGTTGTGATATTCTTCCCTAAAGGCCTGGCATTGTGGCTCCAATTGCTGCTTGATGTCCAAGTTTTTCCTTCTAATCCCTATCCCCATGCTGACCAGCAATCCTCAGAGAACACCTGATCCTTGTAATGTGCTGTCAGTGAAGATTCGACTCCATGTGTTTGAAAACCTTGATGG
>PVJS01051115.1:0-14084 GCA_004027185.1 Glis glis | reverse complement strand
CATTCTACTTCTGAGCTAAACCCCAGCCCTTTTTTTATTTTTTGTTTTGAAAAAGGTCTTACTAAATTGCTGAGGCTGGCCTCAAACCTGTGATCCTCCAGTCTCAGCCTCCCAAATACTGGGATTACAGGTATGTGCCACCACACCCAGCTTCCTACATAAATATTCTGAGTGTGTTTAGTTGATATTCATACTGTTTGGTCATGAAAATTCCTGCATATCCTGCTGTAGTCCATGACTCCATTAAAGGAGAACTCTATGCCCCTTATAACATTTTGTTGCTAGAATTATCTCTGTCATTTTCTTAAGGGAAGGGATGATGGAAGAGCAGATACAACAATGTACAACATTCTTGCAGCTCCCAAGTGGACTTTCCTTGGGGCCTTTTCTAGGCTCAGTGCTCTGAATGGAGGTCTTTGGGACAAGAAGAAGTCTACAGGAGTGGCTGGGAGGACCAGTACGAGGACAATGTCAGGACAGGCTCACATTATAATTGATTGAAAGAGACATGAGTCGAACTTCCCTCTCTGGGAATTCCTCTAGGGCAGGAGTATGGGGACAAAACATTCTGGAAGAAGCAACAAGTGGATGGAGAAGAAAGATTCAGAATGTAGTTAGTTAAAGGAGAATCTCAAGGTCTTCTCCTCTAGGTGTTTCTCTGAGGGCAGAGGAATGAAAGTAGAGCTTTCTGGAAAAGAAACATTTCCTCAGGGCAGATTCTAGTGGAGGTTGTTGCTGGCTGGAGAAAGAATGATTATCATATGCGGTCATGAACCTCAAGATTCTAAAGGGACAGCAGACCAGCTGCTTTTAGTATGTGGGTTAGCTTTCTTTCCTATTTCCAAGCCGGCACTCTTCATCTCTTTGCAATTTTTAAGCCATATTACAGAAATAGTTTCTTTGGGCTATCTTGTTTTCCTGCTTCTCTTTTTATTTTTAAAGTGGGCTATTTTTCATTTATACTTTCATGCAACTAACACTTTATTTAGTCCCATAAGACATTTTTTCTCTTGAAGTAGAGTACTCCTAATTAGAAAGCCCAAAGTGTAAAGACTACCTTCTACTTTGCACACACCAGGAGCACTAGTTGGGGACAGATGGGATTTCACTGACTCTCCCATCTTTGTAAAATTGCTGGAGCACAATTCTACCTGGGAAGCTGGGCAAATAGGTTCTGAGTCCAGTGTATAGAGTACAGGGTATTGTGGATAGTGGTGTATTAAACCAAGACTATGGTGTCATTAAAGAAATACACTGTGAAGTGGGGAGGGGAAAAGGAGGGCTGATGAAGGAAACAGTTTAAATAATGCTACGTCCACATATGAACTTCTCACTACCAATCTCATCAATATGTACAGGGAGGGCTGGGGAGTGGGGTGGGATCTGGAGGGAAACACACACAGTGCTGTGTGTATGTATGTTTGTATCACTGTGAACCTCACTATGATGTACAATTACAATTCACCAATGAAAAAGAACACACAGTGAAGGTGAGTTCATTGAGTCTCAGCATCAGAGAGTGAGAAATCGAGCAGAGGAGCCTTTTAAAAGGTGAAGGAATTTATTTTTATCATTTTAATATACTTTTATTGGCACATTATAGTCTCATCATAATGCAGTTCAGAATGATAGTGACATACATGCACATAGCACTTGGTGAGCTTTCCCCTGGCTCCTACCCTACTCCCTCCCCTTCCCCATATAGGATATTGAGATTGGTGGCCTGGTGAGAGCAGAGCCTAGTAAGACAGCCTTCCATCCCACCCAGCACCCATAATTAGTGGTTTTCCTTCACACCTTGCTTTGCCTCCCTCAGGCAGGGAGTAGATGGGATCTCCTAGGAGGCTTGATTAGTCTGTCCCTTCTCATTGCCCAGGAGCATCTTCCCCCTGAGGACTAACCTTTTCTATAACTGTTAGGGATCAGAAATCCCAGTCATGTTCCCTTACTGGAATCTTCTGGGTCCATGGGACACCTGGACCTTGTTTGTCAAAAAGGTGGGGTTCCATGCCAGGCCTGGTGGCACATACCTGTAATCCCAGTACTTGGAGGCTGAGACAGGAGAATCACAGGTATGAGGACAGTCTCAGCAACTTAGGGAGACCCTGTTTCCAAATAAAAAATAAAATAGGGCTGGGAGTGTAACTCAGAGATAGAATGTTCCTGGGTTCAATCTCCAGGACCACACACAAAAATAAAAAGAATAAAATAAAAGGTGGAATTGCCAAATGCCCGAGGGACACATCCCCAGAAGCACTGCCCTAGACTGCTGTTCCTGCAGTTTTGTGGGTGGTATGATGTTGTGATGAGATTAGAAGTCTCTGTGCATGAATAACTTGGAGTCAGAATTATTATTAGAGGTATAGGGCAGCTGGGGAGAAGACAGAGATATCCTACTCTCCTTCCATCAGCATCTTTCTTTTATTGAGGGTTTTAACCAAAACATTGTAAAAATGATTAAACACAGAAGCCAGCAAAGCAATCATGGGTTGAGTCAGGGAAAAACAGTAAGGTAGTCACTCATGAATCAGAGAAGGAAAGGGTAAACAATTCTGGGAAATAAGGAGGTTGTGTCAGGGTCACTGTTTATCAGCCCCATTTGGTCCTTGGAAACTTGCTTGCGTGCAAACAAATTTCCACTTGGGTGGGCAGTCTGTGCTCCTCCCAAGCCAGACCGAGGTGACCTTAGAGCTGATGACCAAGAAGACTTCCAACACTGCAGGAAATGGTCCTCTGACAGATCTACCCCCATATCAGGCTCTTCCCCATTCTTGGGAATGTGTTGTCTAGTGGATGGGGCCACTCACATTCTATAGAGCTCTCCAAACAAGAAAAGGCTTTCCAAAGCAGGGGTGGAAGTCCCACTACCTTCTAAATAACAACTCAATGGAACCTGCACAGGTGTTTATGCTATATCCAGCCATAGAAGGGTCTGTTATGCTCATTCTCAATGAGGAATTACTACAAATTATGGGAAAGAGAACAAAAGCAGCCAGACAATGTGAAAGTCTGAAAGAGGATCGAGTTTCTTTTTCAGTTCACAGAGGCACTGAGGTCTTGACCTTAACCATGAACAAACATGTGGCACCAGGAGGCAGCCCTGGGGTAGGTCTTCCTAGGAAAATGACACCCAAAGGGGTTCTCCTTGAGACACTGAGATTTTGCTCTCTCTAGCTGTGCTTTAAATATGGAGGAGGGCTTCCAGAGGAGAGTCAGTTAGCTGGACCCAAGGGCTGCTGCTCACTGTCATTAAAAGCTTGCATTATGGTTAGACATTGCTAAGAGAGTCCACACCCTAAATGACCACATGACATTGGGTGGTGCTAGAGAAAAGAAAATGTAACCGATGCAAATAAATCTACTAAATTAATGTTTAGAAATGCTTTAAGGCATAGCATATGCAGGTTCCTGCCATTTATAATGGCGGTGGGCTTCATTTCATAGGATTTATTGTTGTCATTTGGTCCTAAGAGAAGCTACTAGAAAGGTAAAGCAGATTAATAAAAGGAGATCAGTGCTGGTCTGAGAGACTAATAAATGGAAAGAAAATAGGACTCAGATTTAACCTGAAGTACAAGTGGGACAGAGGCTTAAGGGAAGGAGTCAGCTAAGACACTGCTTCAATAAAGGAAAAAATTGACAGAGGGCCTCTTAGTGAAGTGGCTCCCTATTTAGCAGGCCTTGAGGCTAGATTTAAGGTCAAGGGATTGGTGGGTCCTTTTTCAAAAATTAAGGCTACTGAACTGTAGTTGTCAGTGGGGAAATATCAAAAACTGTAATGCATGCCAGGTGCTTATTTCAGCTTTCTACCAAGGATTATTCACTATTGTAAGATACAAATTCTTTACTCTCACCAAAATGGTATCTGTTACATTCTTATTACATTATTTGAGATGTGGCATGAATTTATGCTCTTAGAAGGGTGATGCCACATGAAGCCAAATACTCCTTTTTTGCATTGCCAGGATATTGAACAGTGTCTCTAGGCTATGTGGTTGGGAAGCCCAGGAGGACAGTCAAAGCTGCTGTCCCCAGTGGCAGTGGTGGTGCTAACTAGGGATCAGCTGAGATAGCTGGTTTCCAAAGAAGCCAAAAACCAACGCTGATCTTCCATTGAAAGGAAAAGTTAGAAGGAAAGTCCCTTGGGCATATCTTTTTTTTTTTCTTTTTTTTGGGGGGGGGGAATTGAACCCAGGGATATTCTACCTCTGAGCTACACTCCCCGGACTATTTTATTTTTTTTTATTTTGAAATAGAGTCTTGCTAAGTTGCTGAGGCTGGCCTCAAAACTGCCATCATCCTTTTTCAGCCTCCCAAGTACTGGTATTACAGGCACATGCCTCCATGCCTAGCCTTGGTTATACCTTTTACATATGTAATGATAGAGAAAACCTTGGCAAGAATCCTGAAGAGCACAGACATTCTGAGGCCTCCCCAGCCACATAAGATGACTTTTCTTCATTCCTACACACATGAGTGCACTGGCCTCCTTGAATTATGTTCCTCAGGCCAAGGAGTGGGGGGTAAAAGGGGTGGCAGCTAGTCAAGGTGGATTAGATGTGAATTGCTACTTTTTTGGTATATGTTCTTTGCTTCTCAATAGTACTAGGACAAAAATTCTCCTATTTCCTGGTGTCCCTGATAAGCCTTTCCTGGTATTTCCTGGCCTCTTGCAGTCTAGATGGTCCAGCTCCAGGCTGCCTATCTCCCTCTTTATGCATCTTTCACTTCATCTCCATATGGCCCAAATTGGCTGCATCCCTGAACTTCCTAAACACAGAGGACCTGAGATGCAGACAGATGCCTTGTTATGCATTGCACCTTGGCAGGCTTCAAGCAACTCCCTTGAGTCTTTCTTCCTTTGCTTAGAGACTATGTGCATTCTGCGTTGGATTCACTAGAAAGCAACAGTAGACACAGATGGGATTCCACTAGCATCTCAACTCTATATAAACTCACAGACTACATATATTCTACTTTGAATACATGTAAAAACAATAGTAAGAACAGACAATATTACACTGATGTTGTTTTTGACCCTCTTTAAAAGTGGAGGAAATCCCAGATTTCTTTTAGTCTGCATTCCCAACAGAGCATCTGTCCTTTGTGCTATGTCAGTAATTAAGAAGCCTCTGCCTGTGACTCTTAGTGTCACTGTTTCTCTTCTCTTTCCTCCAATGTTAATGCTCTTATTAGCATGTTGGACTCCTCCAGGGCCCTCCCACTTTCATGCAGACTTCCCTAGTTCTAATAATCATGACTATTCGTTAAAAACTCCTTAGAGATGATTGTCTACCTTGTATTACTGATATCTTCAACGTTACTCTAAAGTGGGCTCTTCTCAATCCCTGTGAATGGCTATGTGTCTGCAGTTAAAACATCTGCCATGTTATGGCTGACTTTTTCTCCATCTTCCATTGTCAAGATCCTAGAAGAGATCCAGGTCCATTCTCTCACAGCTAACAAAAGAGCCATTTTCCAGAGTCACTGGGCAGGTGGTATGGGCTCATTGTTCAATCTTGATCTCTGCTTCATAATCTATTGGAGCTTTTACATTTCCCACAGTGCCTTTTTGGATTTTTGTCTACTACCAAACACTGCCTGCCTGCCCATGCAGCAATATGAGCAGTGTAGATGGGATACCTCATATGAATGGGGGCCCAAATCTTATTGGGACCACTGTCACAGATATGCAAGTACATGAGTGCTATGTGCAGGATTCAGTCTATGCCATTAAATCTGTTGTCTGGTTCACCCAGTGCAGAAAAAGGCAGCAGATGTGGGAGCTCCATGACTTGTGTGTTCATGAGGCAAGTCTTTTTGCTATATCACTACCTTTGGACTTCTAAATGATACTGAATCTTTATAACCTACCCTCTAAAAAGGATCAGTACTCCCACCCATTTATGTGCCCTTCTGTCTCATTGAAAACTGTCCTCTTAACTTGTGACCACATATAACTTTTGCCTTGTAACAATCGGCAGTGCCTTCCTGATAGGAGAGTGCTCATTCTTTCACCTTCCGAAGGCTTCCAAACTTTCCATGTAACCCCTCTAAGATCTCTATCACTTATGCACATGAAAAAGAAACAGGTCTGCTGACTCAAAGAGGTATGTGACAAATGGGATCAACCTGAGAAATCTATGAAAGGGGACAAAACAAAACAGCAGCCACACAATGTAAAAATGTACAGAGTCATGCAGTTCGGCCCAAGTGTTCCTGGAAAAGATTCCTTCACTGTCCTCTATGGATACAGTTGTACACTGGAGCTGACTTACACCAGCTCATGATAAGTTATTGTCTATATCTCTTCTAAACTCTACTTTCAGAGATGTCACGTGATAACATCAGCCATAGTGGAAATGTTTACACCACAGAAATTGGCAAACTCTCTAAATGGGACCACTTCCCTTTCTTTTCTACACATTGTTAAAATGTTGACCTGCATACCACTAAGTACAAATGAATGATTGAACTTAAATATGGGGAACCTCAGAAAAGAGAGAGATAAAGAAAGCAGCCAGAGAAGACTGCTCTGTCACAGAAACCTAGAATTTCACAGAAATGAATCACCTGGTCCATCTCTTGAACACTTCCCTGTATTCCCTTTACCAATCTGAGCGGCTACAGATTTCCTCTGCAATAAGTGATCAATCTCCTGTTTGAGACCATGGTACACAGGGTTGATGCCCTGCTCCAGTAATTTATAACAAATTTCTCTTTTCCCTCCCTTGTGCATAGCTATAAGTTTTGAGTTTTTTTCATAATATCATAATTGAAATTATATATCATAGTGAGATTCCATGTGTTAAAAACCTACAAGCACACAGCTCTTTGCATACTTCCGTCCAAATGCCTCCCCACTCTCCCCTCCTCCCTCCCCACACACGTTAGTGAGATTGGTAATACCTTACTATATTGCCCTAGTATTATTTGAACTATTTCCTTCCCCAGCCCTCCCTCTTCTCCTCCATGTCACCCCAACCTCCTTCAACTACTCTACAGATCTATCTTTGCATTATTTAAAGTCCCTTATGTTTTCTATTTTCTTTCTAGCATGCACAAATGAGAGAAAACATACCACCTATGACTTTCAGAGACTGACTAATCTCACTTAGCATATTTTCCAGTTCCATCAATTTCCCTGCAAATGACATAATTTTGTTGTTCTTTATGGCTGAGTAAAATTCCATTGTGTATATATATATCACAGTTTCTTTATCCATTCATCTGTTCACAGCTTTGACTTTTTATCTCACAAAAAAAGAATCAAACTACATTTCAGAGGTAGTGATTCAGTTTCTTCAGATATTTTGCTCTAGATTCTCTACTTGATACAGAGGTTCACAGTTCAAGATGATTGGGCAGAAGATACTGTTCCCTGACTTTCTGACACCCTGCACTGTGCTCATATACTTGAGGAAATCCCCAGGGTTGAGTGGTAAGAGGAAAATGTATGAGATCTTTCTTGCACCTGCTACCCTGATCTCACAGTTGGAAGTCATAGCAGATCAGAGCTCCCTCTCTGAGACTTGCAAAAGCAGTCTGTTCTTGTCCTCTCTCTAACCACAAGATCTCAAATCCCATTCAGTCATTTATACTCACAGACCCTGTAGGAGATTCTACCAGTTCCTTGGAAACATTTTGCTTCTTAAATCAAAGAGGTGAGAGACTTTCATTATGGCAGAATCTACTAATGTTTCACCACAATTGTCCCCTCTTTCTTTGGAGTTCAACCTTGAACAATATTTCCTAGCCTCTTTGAGGGAGGATGGGAAGTTTCATGTACCATATCCAATTATGTGTACCATAACCATATATGTGGTGTGAGAAGTGATGTGTACCACATCCAGATCTGGTCCACAAACCCTCCTATTTGTTCTTCAATTATTCCCTCTCTTACCCTGTTTTGTTCACTGGGATGGAGATGGCTGTCATTTTTTGAGAAGCCATAGATAGAAGACTTGGTTCCTGAGTGCATGGAGGAGAGCTGCCCTTAGACCTGGAACACTGTGCTTGACTGTTCTATGGTGTTATGGTCAGTTATAGAGTGCCCCCAAAGAGCTCATCTATTAATGTTCAGGGTTGATATGGTTCAGTCATGGGGGTTGTAATCACATCAGTAGATAAATCCATTGGATTTGTCTGGGTGGTAACCTAGGCCAATGGGGTGTGGCTGGAGAAGGTGGGTCCCTGGGGATGTGGCCTTAGGTACTGTGGCTTTTGTCTTTGAATCCCCTTGCTTGTTTGCTCTCTTGCTTCAGGCCTCTGTGATGTTAGGAGCAAGGCCTTATGCTCTCCCTCTTTCCACTTGTCCCATCTCCAAGCCCTGAGCTTCAAACCCTGGCCTCACATGGACTGAACCTGGAATCTCCAAGAAATTGTAAGAAAATTAATCTTCCTCTAAGTTGTGTGGTCAGTGGTTTCAGATTATAGCACTGAGAACCTGACTGAGACATATGAGTAAGAAGTTAGTATGTTTTGTTTGACCCATTATCATTTGAGGTAGGTTGTAACAGTAGTTTAGCCTATCATAAAAATATAAAACATCTCTTTTGTTCAAGTTTGCACTCATAAATATCCCAGACATGATTTTCAGGCTTCTAGCTCTGTTTCTGAGAGCTCTGAAAAAAATATCATTCTCCTGAATCCCTGATGAAAAGTTCTATTATTGGAAAAGTTTTCACTGATGATGACCATCAGTCCTTTTGAGCCTCTGGGCAAGGACTAAGCCCTCCTCCTGCCATTGGCTCAGAGTATTCAGAGACTTGGCTGGGACATCATACATAGATGGTGCTTACCTTTCTTACCATCTTACTGGTAAATATTCTGATATTGTGTTCTTGGGCCACAAATATTTAGTGGGCATTTAAATGTGTACTAAGGAATTATGTATTTTGTTAAGCAGGATAATGGTATTGGTTTTCAGAAGGAAAATTCACTTAGCTTTAACTATACATCCTGAAATATTTAGGGGAGAAATGTGATAATATCCATAATTTAAGGTACTTTAACAGAAAAGTAGATTACACAAATATGGAAAAATATTTATAATTGTTACATATAAATAATAGGTATGCAGATATTCATTATACTAGTCTCTCTACTTGTCAGTAAAATACTTGTCAGCATTTAATATTAAAATGAAATATAAAATAAAGTTTTCATTCCTTGCAAATTGCTCTCAAGTTGTGTGCTTCCTGGTAGAACTGAGTTCAAAATGAAAATGCTCGGCCTCAGTCTCTGGTCATTTTGCCACATTAAGACATATTATGTTTACATTATAACCAGGTGCGTGTGTGTGTGTGTGTGTGTGTGTGTGTGTCTGTGTGTGTGTTAATATGTGCAAGTATTGTCTTGTAATGTTTTTGATTATACATATGTGGGTATGCATATTTGTGTGTATAAATATATATATGTATATATACATGTTTACATTTATGTAATCAAAAAAATCACAAAATGTTTAAAATTATGATGTATAGTACACTGTATTTTATTCCATTTCTAAATAAAATGCTTTTTATAATCCACTAAAAATTGATTTTACAATGAATACCAGCTATTCTCATACTTTGTGGCCTTAGGACTCCTTTACACTCAACATATTTTGAGAACACCAAAAGGGCTTTGTTCATGTGGGTTACATTTATCAATATTTACTGCATTAGAAATGAAAAATGAGAATTTTCTAAAACAAAATAATTCTCAAACTCATATTCCATTATCTGACTGATTATTGATTTCACCATGCATCCGTTAGCCTCTGGAAAACTTCACAGTACACTCTTGCAGAGATGAGAACATAGCAGGCAAGTGGTACCAGGATTATGATAAAAATGGTTCTGACCTCATAAACCCCCTGAAAGGGTCTCAGGGACACCTGGGTGTCTGCACTACACATTGACAACCTCTGTGCTAATAAGTTATGATCCAGAATTTTAAAAATACTAATCTAGGTAAAGCCCAAGCTGATTATGGACAAATTGAACCAAGTAAATCCAATTAGCCAATTTTTGTTCCCTGTGTGTCTCCCTGTTGTTCTTCCTGAGCGAAAAGGGTATTAGGGTTAATTCCACAACCATAATTTCACATCAGATAATTAATCTAAGCCAACCTATGCATGGTATTTCTCTAGCAACTGGTCGAGGAGCAGTCAGATGTCCGAAGTTGACTCCATCAGGCTGAAGATATGGATTGAAACTCCATGTTGGGGGGGGAGGAGTTTTCTCCAGGTGTGAAGTAGAGATGCTATTGCCAAAACAGTGTGGAGACAGATGATACTGAGATAGTGATATCATGCCTCCATTACTGTTTTTGTGAAAAAACATTAGAGCAAGCTTCTTGTTGTTAGCAGTATTGAAGTTTTCTGTTCCTTTGTAGTATAATGTACATTGATGCACTGAAATTTGGGGGAAGACTTGTGAAATATTACATCCTGCTTTCTACTGGGTTCAAAAGTATTTTAAAAGACCAGTATTTCAAAAGTATTTTAAAAGACCAGTTTTATGTGATACTATCTGGCACAGATCCAGCAAGTTGGTAGCTGAAGTAATTAGTGGGAAACTTGCAAGATGAAGTTGTATCACGGAGGACCGATTTCAAAGACTGGCTGTCCTTTCCCTAAGTGTACTCTTTATTTCCACCTTTGTGGGCACATAAATTACATTTGATCAAAGCAGGCCCTTCCTTTCTTTGTAGCCTTCCACTCATTCTCTTTGTGAACACCTGTATGATTCTGCTCAGATGTTGCCTCTTTACACACCCATCATAGCTTCCAACACACAGCGTTGTAAGTACCTATTGTCCAACTAATTGAGCTCGTGAGGGCAGGGAATGTTGTATTCATCTTTGTAGCTCTGAGACATTTCATTGACTGATATGAAATACGCTTGCAATAAAGGTTGATTGAAAGAATCAATTAACAGTAATGAAACATGCTCATATATGGCAAGAGTCAGCAAACTACAGTTTGTGGACTAAATCTGGCCCATGGCCTACTTTTTGTATGGCCTTTACATTTTTAAGTGGTTGAGAAAAGTCACCCATTTTAGAAGGGGGACTGTTAGGGAAGGGAAAGGGGACTCATGGGGACAGCAAGAAAGGGTAGTAGGGTGAGAGGGTAGATATGATCAAAGCATGATATATGAGTGTATGGAAATTACATACTGAAATCCGTTACTTTGTACAATTCCCATGCATTATTATAACTATAATAAAAATCAAAATAATATTTCATAACACATGAAAGTTACACGAAATTCAAGTTTCAGTGTCCTTGAATAAAGTTTTATTGGGACATACCCACAGTGATTCATTTTCATACTATCTGTGTCTGTTTTTGCACTACAATGGCAGAGTTGAGTAGCTGTAATGGACATCATATGGCCCACAAAGATTAAAATATTTACTGGTTCTCTACAGAAAACATTTGCCAAGGCTTGTTGTAATGTTTCCTCTATTTTCTCTTTTGATGGATTATGGCCTTTAGTCTCACATTTTTTTAATCTTTGTTTATCTTAGTCACATTGCCAAACAACACATACAACATAAAGAAGTATTAGACAATTATCTGGTGATTCATGATTAGTTTAGACAAAAAGGAACACTAAATTTAAGTAGAGATGAAATATCCACTCAGTATAAGATCTGAATTGCATGAATTAGGTTCACTGATGAAAGACGTTGTCTAGCATTGCTATCGCTTAATTATGCAGGCATTCTATTTGACCACATTAATATTTAATATTTTGTAAACTGACCCAAACCAAACCTATTGCCTAATAGTTAAACCTCACTAAATGCAGGTTAGAAAATCTCATTCTAAAAATTACATTGGGATAATTAATGAAGGAATCACTTCCATTGATGTTACATACATATGTGAGAATACCAATGCCAATCTCAGTATCATGTAAGGGGAAAAGGGGGAGTGTGGAGGGAACCGGGGGAAAGCTCACCAAGTGCTGTGTGCATGTATGCCACTATTACTGTGAACTACATTATGATGTGAGACTATAATGCACCAATAAAAGTATTTGAAAAAAATACATTGATGTATTCTGTATCAGAAGTTAGTTGATGCATTGATGTACCAGAATGTATTCTGTAGCAGAAAATAGTGTATTGATATATCAGAAACTTTATATGATATATACAAAATTGTACTGAATGTTAAATAATTGTGTAAAAACAATACACTTATATTTAGTAATAGTCTTATGATATGGGGGAAATGGGTGCCTTTCCAATTTTTCCCTAATTTGCATTTTTATAATCACCAAGTTTTTCAACCCTGCATTATTTGACCAATTTAAAATAAATTTCTTAATCCTTAAGGACTTGCTTTGCATTTACTTTCCTTTCTGTCTATCCCCATATCTACCTGATGTGCAATGTACTAAACCCAAGGTTTAGTGGCTTGAAAATGAAAAACACAAGGAAAGGCACAGGAGCCAAGAATAAAATTAGAGCCAGAGCCAACTTTCCACACAAGAATGTCTGCTTACTGTTCTTGGAAGGAAAACACACAAAGGTCCTTGAAATGGAAAAATAAAGTCACATGATGGAACTAATTAAATAAAACACTACTTAATTGCCTTGTGGAGTGCTCTATCATGGGCTAATATGAGGGAATTGTTTTAGAAACTCCCCAAAATATCATATACGTTTAAATACATATATATTAAAAGTCCTTAATGTAATATTGGAAAGGAAAAAATTTCAAGACATGACTTCATGTTTTAGGGCAAATACGGATTATCAGATTGAAATTTCTAAAGTTATAGAAATAGGCAAAGTAAATTCTTTCTTGTCTTTCACACCACAGCCACCTTACCAAAAAGGAAAATTAAAAGCCATATGAAATTTCATGTATTCTATAATTCCTTTTACAGGTAGACCTTAAAAGGACAAATGTAAGAAATGCTTATAAAACAAACCAGTGACTGGCAGGAATTTTTTCATGAAGAAAAATAGTTGATTTGCCATGAAGGAAAATCTGTAATGATCTCCCAGCTGCTAGAATTGTTTAATAATAGCTCTTACAGTAAAGTGTGAAATTAATTGCTCCTAAATAACATATGGCATAGACGCAGAAAAGATAAGTCGTCAAAACAGACCCGTGAATGCTTTGTATTATTCCCTGTGGTAGACCGCTAGCAGATCTCCAATCCTATTTCCATTTCTTTCATGGCACATGGCTGATATTTTCCAGTTCCTTATGTGTTTATATGTAGCCACAGTACTGACTTTTGGCCAGTGGAATGCAGTTAGAAGTGATATATGCCTCTTTCAAGACTACAGCCTTTGTACCGGCAACACTCCATTTTCCTTCTGTTGACCGAATGGAGAGGTCTCTGCAGACCTAGAGGGAGAAGGTCACAGGATGAAAAGAACTTTTACTGCTTGGAACAGAGCCACCTGACCAGGAATACCCACAATGGACTGCTTCAGGATCATTAGTCAGTCCTGTGCATGCCTCCACTTTTAGGCAGGTGTTAGCTATGTGCAAATAGCTAAATTCACTCTGCCTACAAGCAGAAAGTTGAAATCACTGGAGCAGTTGCTCTCACTTAAGAACAATATTGCCCAAGGGGTCTTTCAAATTCATACCAGGTTCTCCCAACATTTAAATGTACTGCTGATGGGAAAATTGTTTACTTATGTTTAACTCAATACAGAGGTGGTGGTTTCTGGGTTGCTAATTACCCACTGATGAAGAAATATAAAATCCTCTAGTTGTTTTAGAATAGACCCAAATTTTTGTTTCAAATCTCATCTGATCATTTGCAGATAAATTAGGAGAGATCACAATATGCCCCTAACATAATTTTCAACTAATCTTTTATAAAAACATTTTTTCCTTTAGGATCCCATATAAAGAACAAATCTTTGAGGTCGTTTTACACAATCCCTTCCTAGTAGGCAAGATGGATGTTCTTGAGCATCAGGGAAACTGACCCCAGAAATGTAACTGTTCTTAAACCCCTGCATGGTAGCATCTTCCTCTAGTCCCAAGTACTTGGAGACTGAGACAGGAGAATTGTTTGAGCCCAGGAGTTTGAGACGAGCCTAGGCAACAC
>PVJS01051114.1:0-14085 GCA_004027185.1 Glis glis | reverse complement strand
AAAAGAAAAGAAAAGAAAAGAAAAGGAGATCTAGGCTGGGCGGTGGTGCACACTTGTTATCCCAGCAACTGAGGAGGCTGAGGCAGGAGGATTGCAAGTTTGATGGCAGCCTGGGCAACTTAGTGAGACCCTGTCTCAAAATAAAAAACTAAAAGGGTTGGGGATATAGCTCAGTGGTATTGTGTCCCTAGGTTCAATCCCCCGTACAAAAAAAAAAAAAAAAATTCAAGCGTGGCAGTGCACGCCTGTAATCCTAGTTGGATTACGAGAATCTCAGGTTTGAGTCCAGCCTCAGCAACTTAGCAAGGCCCTCTGCAACTCAGTGAGACCCTGTTTCAAAATCAAACAGCCGGGCGTGGTGGCGCATGCCTGTGATCCCAGTACTTGGGAGGCTGAGACAGGAGGATCACAGGTTCAAGGACAGCCTCAGCAATTTAGCTAGGCTCTCAGCAACCTAGCGAGACCCAGTTTCAAAATAAGAAATAAATTGGGGCTGGGGGTGTTGCTCAGAGGTAGAATGCCTCTGGGTTCAAACCCTAGAACCCTCCCAAAAAAACAAAGAGACCAAAAATAATGCTGGGGGTGGAGGTCAGGGGCAGAATGCCCCTGGGTTCAATCCCTAGTACCACAAAGAATGAAGGAAGGAAGGAAGGAAGGAAGGAAGGAAGGAAGGAAGGAAGGAAGGAAGGGAGAGAGAAAGAGAGAGGGAGAGGAAGAGAGAGGGAGAGAGGAAAGGAAGGGAGGGAGGGGAGAGGAAGAAAGGAAGAAAGGAAGGAAGGACGGGAAAGAAGAAAGAAAGAGGAAGAAGGATCTCTAGCCAGGTGTGGTGGCACACGCCTATAATCCCAGGATTTGGGAGGCTGAGACAGGAGGATCGCAGGTTCAAAGCCAGCCTCAGCAACCTAGCGAGACCCTGTTTCCAAATAAGAACTAAAACAGGGCTGGAAGTGTAGTTTGGAGGTAGAATGCCTTTGGGTTCAATCCCCAGCACCACAAAAAAAAAAAAAAAAAAAAAGAAAGAAAGAAAAGAAAAGAAGGGTCTCTAGGGAAAAAGTCAGTGCCTGGGTCTTAGCCGGCCATGTGACCTGTGAGACTTGGAGCCGCCGCTTCGGCTCTTCAAACTTCACTCTCCTCATCCCTAAAATGGCAATGGAAGCCGTTGCTTGGCTGCAGGATTTCCAAGAATGCGATGAATTCAGACCAAATCATGGCTTTATCTCCTAAATCCCGCATTCTACATTAGTAATCTCCTAGTTCTTCATTTCCTGCGGCCACAGGGTCTCAGAAGGACCTTACAAACTCACTCGCACAAAGGTATAAATAACTGGTGAGCCGGCTCCGGGGCGCACGCCTGTCAGCCCAATCCTTGGGAGGCTGAGACAGGAGGATCGCAGGTTTGCGGCCGGTCTCTGCAACTTACTGAGACCCTCAGCAGCTTAGTGAGACCCTGTTTCCAAATTTTAAAAAAATAAATAAAATAGGGCTGGGGGTGTAGCTCAGAAGTAGAATGCCCCTTGGGTTCAATCCCCAGTATCACAATAAATTAAATAAATAAATAAATAAAATGAATGAATAAATAAATAAATGGTGATATTTCAGATCTTGCCTCTCCCAAACCTAGAGGCTTTCTCAGCAGCGCACACCAATGGGAGGGAAGTTCTGATTCTACCCAAATAAAACAACAAATACCAGATTGTTCCTCCCACCCAAAACAATTAAAAAATACCTTAACTGTGTTCCAGGCAAAGTTTAACTTTTTTTTTTTGCAATACTGGGGATTGAACCCGGGGGCATTCTACTTCTGTGCTACAAAATAAAGAATATTTTAAGCCGGGCGTGGTGGCGCACGCTTGTAATCCCAGTACTTTGGAAGGCGGAGACTGGAGGATCTGGGTTCACGGCCAGCCTCAGCTCTCTCGCTCTCTCTCTCCTTGTCTCTCTCTCTCTCTCTCTCACTCTCTCTCTCTCTCTCCTTAGTGAGGCCCTCCGCAACTTCGTGAGACCCGGTTTCAAAATAAAGTATAAAAAATAGGGCCGGGGGCGTATCGCGGAGGTAGAACGCCCCTGGTACCGCAAAAAAAAAAAAAAAGAATATTTTATTCTTTATTTTGAAACAAGATCTCACTAAGTTGCAGAGGGCCTCACTAAGTAGCTGAGGCTGCCCTCGAACCTGTGATCCTCCTGGCTCAGCCTCCCAAGTACTAGGATTACAGGTGTGAGCCACCATGCCCAGCTAAAGTTCAATAATATTGATAAGCATACAAAATAGCCAGTGCCCAGCCAGGCATGGTGGTGCACGCCTATAATCCCAGCACATGGGAAGCTGAGGCAGGAAGATTGCAGGTTTGAGGCCAGCCTCAGCAATTTAGGGAGACCCTGTTTCAAAATAAAAAAATAAGCCGGGCATGGTGGCACACCCTTATAATCCCAGTACTTGGGAGGCTGAGACAGGAGGATCACAGGTTCACGGCCTGCCTCAGCTACTTAGTGAGGCACTCCGCAACTTAGTGAGACCCTGTTTTGAAATAAAGAATAAAAAATCAGGCTGGGGGTGTAGCTCGGAGGTAGAATGCCCCTGGGTTCAATCTCCGGTACTGCAAAAAATAAATAAATAAATAATAATAAAAATTAAAAAATAAAATGAGCTGAGGGTATAGCTCGGAGGTAGAATGCCCCTGAATTCGATCCGAGTATCAAAACAAAACAAAATAAAATATCCAGTACCCAACAAGGTAAAACTCCCAATGCCTGCTGTCCAATCTAAATAATTCCCAGTGGAACTGGGCACAGTGGCGTAAACCTATAACCCCAGTTACTTGGGAGGCTGAGTCAGGAGGATCAAAAGTTCAAGGGCAGCCTCTGCAATTTAGTGAGACCCTGTCTCAAAACAAAAGGGGCTAGAGATGTAGCTCAGTGGTACAGGACCCTGGGCTCAATTTCCAGTGCTGTAAAAAACAAATAAAAAATAAAATAAAATTCCCAGTTGAAGTATGTTGATTAAAATATAAACTCCCTGAAGCCTAAGATTCTTGCTCTATTTTGTGTGTGTGTGTGTGTGTGTGTGTGTGTGTGTGTGTGTGTGTTACTGGGGATTGAACCTGGGGGGCATTCTACCACCAAGTTATACCCCCAACCCTATTTTATTTTTATTTTGAAACAGGGTCTTGCTAGGTTGATGAGAGTCTTGCTACTTTCTGAGGCTGTCCTGGAACCTGTGATCCTCCTGTCTCAGCCTCCCAAGTACTGGGATGACAGGCATGTGCCACCACGCCCGGCTTTGCTCATTTTTTTCTCTGCTACCCAGTTCCCAGAGGTGTGTCTGACACATGGTAGGTGCGTGGTGACTATTTGTGGCATCATAAATGAATAACAGGAGCCGGGCGTGGTGGCGCACGCTTGTAATCCCAGTACTTGGGAGGCTGAGACAGGAGGATCCGGGCTCGCGGCCAGCCTCAGCTACTTAGTGAGGCCCTCTGCAACTTCGTGAGACCCTGTTTCAAAATAAAGAATAAAAAATAGGGCTGGGGGTGGAGCTTGGAGGTAGAATGCTCCTGGGTTCAATCCCCAGTACTGCAAAAAAAAAAAAAAAAGAATAATAGGAGATGTCAGATGCTAATGAGGACGATGAGAAGTGCTATTCTGGGTGGGGGTCTCTTCTGGAGCCCCGGAAATCACCCAGTGCTAAATGTCTGCCTGATACAAGCTCAGCTCAGCCCAGGCTGGCGAGATGAGCCCCTCTGCGGGGTGACAGCTTTTGCAGGAGGGAGCCAGAGATTGATAACCATCGCTGTGAACGCCCCCCCACGACACCCCTGCCTTCAAGCCCCGGCTGCTTACTGGAAGGCACGACCCTGTTTTCTACATCCTGAGCGCGGAGAGCTGTCATCGCGGGCTGGAGACCACGCAGAGGAGGCGGGCGTCCGGGCCCCCACCATAAGTCATGACCTTTGTGGGGTGCTGGTGGAGGTGGGGCAACTGTCGATGTTACTGCACAGGTGGGAAGCCGTGCACATTCATTTGCGGGGCCGTTGGTGGTGTCCACATTGATTTGGTCACGCCCCGTGTGCGTGCAGGGACCCAGACAGACAGGCAGACAGCACAAAAATGAGAATCATGTGACTGGAACGCATGATAAAAGCCACCGTTGTCTTTTCTTTCTTTTTTTTTTTTTCTTTTTTGGTGCTGGAAATTGAACCCAGGGGCATTCTACCTCTGAGCTATTTTATTTTTTTATTTGGAAACAGGGTCTCACTAGGTTGATGAGAGTTTTACTACTTGCTGAGGCTGTCCTCAAACCTGTGATCCTCCTGTCTCAGCCTCCCAAGTACTGGGATGACAGGCATGCGCCATCATGCCCGCCTATCACCAGCCCTTTTTAAAAATTTTTTGTTTTGAGACAGGGTCTTGTTAGGTTGCCCAGGCTGGCCTTGAACTTGCCATCCTCCTGCCTCAGCCTCCCGAGTTGCTGAGCTTACAGGTGTGCACCACTGCACTTGGCTACAAAAAAAATACGCCTCAACTATTTTTTTTTTTTTTGCGGTACTGGGGATTGAACCCAGGGGCATTCTACCTCCGAGCTACACCCCCGGCCCTATTTTTTATCCTTTATTTTGAAACCGGGTCTCATGAAGTTGTGGAGGGCCTCACTAGGTAGCTGAGGCTGGCCGCGAACCCAGATCCTCCAGTCTCAGCCTCCCAAGTACTGGGATTACAAGCGTGCGCCACCACGCCCGGCCTTGCCTCAACTATTTGAATGACTGTCTAACTATCAGGGCCAGTTGCATAATTTGTGGGTCTCAATGCAAAATGAAAATTCAGAGTCTTGTTTTAAAAATTATTAAGCATTTCAAGGGGTAGAGCACATGCCTAGCATGTACAAGGCCCTGGTTCCATCCACAGCATTGCACAAAGAAAACAAAATCACAAAGAATTTCAAGACAGCAACAATAAATAGGGCATTAAACCAAGAATGGGCACTGCGTGTGGTGACACAGGCCTGTCATCCCAGTACTTGGGAGGCGGAGACAGGAGGATCACAGACTAGAGGCCAACCTCAGCAATTTAGGGAGATTCTCAGCAACTTATGAGACCCTATTTCAAAACAAAATAAAAATGGTGCTGAGGGTATAGCTTGGAGGTAGAATGTCCCTGGGTTCAACCCCCAGTACCACAAACAACAACAACAACACAAACCCTCCAAGAGTGGGGGCTTCTAAATGTGGGGTGGCCTTCTGTGAGCACACAGACCATATGTCTATGAAGGTCACAGACCTACCCCACAGTGTGCATCTGAGGAGAAAGTGACTTAAGACATATTCGGCCAGGCGTGGTGGCACACGCCTGTGATCCCAGTACTTGGGAGGCTGAGATAGGAGGATTGCAGGTTCGAGGCCAGCCTCAGCAATTTAGTGAGACTCTCAGCAACTTAGGGAGACCCTGTTTTCCAAACAAACAAAAAGGGCTGGGGGTGTAGCTTGGAGGTAGAATGCCCCTGGGTTCAATACTCAGTACCACAAGAAAGAAAAAGAAGGAAGGAAGGAAGGAAGGAAGGAAGGAAGGAAGGAAGGAAGGAAGGAAGGAAGGCCCAGAGAGGTGATTAAATTTCTTGTTCACTGTCCCACTAGCCGTGGTGCGGGATTTGACCCAGGCGGGGCTGCCCTGGCGCTATCCTGGGAAGGCGCGGGTCTCTGGGGTGCTGGTGGGGGTGCCCTGTGTTGGAGCAGCCACAGGCTCCAGGGCTGATGGTGTCCCGTCATCTCCTGGGTCGGTTCCTTTTGCTCACTAGGGAATCCGCAGGCCCAGACAGGCTCCAGAGCTGGAAACAGAAGTGGCCCTGCCTGTCCTATGACACCCGGAGCGAGGAGGCGACAGCCAGGGGCGTGCAGGGGAGCCCCAGATGGGAGCCAGGACCGAGGCCGGGGTCACAGGGGCAGAGCCCTGCGGGCCATGGAGCCCAGGATGGCGGACTGCTGTCTACTGTCCAGCTCCTGCCCCGGGCCATGCCTAGGGACCCCGCTCTTGTTCCTGTCCCACCAGTTTCCAGCTCCCTGCCTCTCACGCCCGTCTCTGCTCTTGGGCCCCCCAAAAACCCACCAGCAGGGCGGGGTGCTGCAGCTCATAATTCCAGTATGTGGGAGGCTGAGACAGGAGGATCGCAGGTTGGAGAACAGTCTCAGCAACTCAGTGAGGCCCTCTGCAAGTTAGTGAGACCCTGTTTCCAAATGAAAAATAAAATAGGAGTCGGGCATGGTGGCGCACACTTGTAATCCCAGTACTTGGGAGGCTGACACAGGAAGATCGTGGGTTCGCAGCCAGCCTCAGCTACTTAGTGAGGTCCTCCGCAACTTAGTGAGATCTTGTTTCAAAATAAAGAATTAAAAAAAACAGGGCTGGGGGTGTAGCTCGGAGGTAGAATGCCCCTGGGTTCAATCCCCAGTACTGCAAAAAAATAAATAAATAAAAATAAAATAGGGCTGGGTGTGTAGCTCAGAGGTAGAATGCCCCTGGGTTTAATCCCCAGCACCAAAAAAAAAAAAAAAAAGCTTTCCCTGTCATCCTTTCCAGAACATACCACGCTCTCATCTCCCCCACCCTGCCCCGTCTACAATTCCTTTCCCTATTGATTCGCTGTGTGTTCACGGTCTGACTTGCTTCACTAGGACACACGGATGCTCTTGAGGGCAGGGACCGTATTCAGGGCTCTAATCCATTATTTTCAACCAAGGTCACCACCTGGCAAGGGTTCAATATGCGCGCGCGCGCGCGTGTGTGTGTGTGTGTGTGTGCGCGCGTGCATGGTACTGGGAACTGAACAGTGCTCTACCACTGAGCTACACCCCTGGCCCTTTTTATTCCTCATTTTGTGTGTGTGTGTGTGGCTTTGAACCTGCGATCCTCCTGTCTCACCCTCCCAAATACTAGGATTACAAGTGTGTGCCACCATGCCCGGCTGAAGCACATATTTTACTGTATGTATGTATGTATGTATGTATGTATGGTGCTACTGGGGATTGAACACAGGGGCATTCTACCTCCGAGCTACACCCCTATTCATTTTACTTTATTTGGAAACAGAGTCTCACTAGGTTGCTGAGAGTCTCGCTAAGTTGCTGAGGCTGGCCTCAAACCGGCCATCCTCCTGTTTCAAGCCTCCCAAGTACTAGAATTACAGGCGTGTGTCACCACGCCCAGCTTTTTTTTTTTTTTTTAATTTTGAGATAGGGCCTTGCTAAGTTGACCAGGCTGGCCTCGAACGTGTGATCCTCCTGCCTTGGACTCCCAAGTAGAACCAACATTGGTTGAATTAGTGGATGAGTGAATGGCTGTATGTCATTGGGAAAATGATGTATGCTATTACTTGTTTATTTATTTGTGTGTGTGTGTGTGTGTGTGTGTGTGTGTGTGGTACTGGAAATTGAACCCAGGGGCATTCTACCTCCAAGCTACACCCCCAGCCCTATTTTATTTTGATTTGGAAACAGGGTCTCACAAGGTTGATGAGCGTCTCACTAAGTAGCTGAGGCTGGCCATGAACCTGAGATCCTCCTGTCTCAGTCTCCCAAGTACTGGGATTACAGGCGTGTGCCACCAAGCCCAACTGATGTATGCTCTTTGAGTCTCAGTTTCCCTATCTGCAAAATGGGATTAATAGCTACTGAAGGAGGACAAGAACAAAGCTACTAATGTATCGAGGGCTTACCTGTGTACCAGTCTCCTCATTAGATACACAAAACCTGGCATCTAGCCAGGTGCAATGGCGCACACCTATCATCCTAGTTCTTGGGAGGCGGAGGCAGGAGGATCACAGGTTCGAGGTCAGCGCACAGTAACTCAGGGAGACCCTGTTTCAAAATTAAAAAAATTAAACCTGGCATGGTGGCGCACGCTTGTAATCCCAATACTTGGGAGGCTGAGACCAGAGGATCCAAGTTCATGGCCAGCCTCAGCTACTTAGTGAGGCCCTCCGCAATTTAGTGAGACTCTGTTTCAGAATAAAAAATAAAATAGGGCTGGGGGTGTAGCCCGGAGGTAGAATGCCCCTGGGTTCAATCCCTAGTGCCAAAAAAAGAAAAATTAAAAAACGGCTGGGCCGGGCGTGAAGGTCCACACCTGTAATCCCAGTACTTGGAAGGCTGAGATAGGAGGATTGCAGGTTCGAAGTCAGCCTCAGTAATTTAGTGAGACTCTGTTTCCAAACAAAAAATAAAATAGGTCTGAAGGTGTAACCTGTAAGTAGAAGTCTGCTGGGTAACAACCCCAGTACCACAAAAATAAATAAATAAATAAATAAATTAATTAATTAAAATAAAATAGGGCCAGGCGTGGTGGCGCACGCTTGTAATCCCAGTACTTTGGGAGGCGGAGACAGGAGGATCCGGGTTCGCGGCCAGCCTCAGCTCTCTCGCTCTCGCTGTCTCTCCCTCTCTCCCTGTCTCTCCCTCTCTCTCTCTCTCTCTACTTAGTGAGGCCCTCCGCAACTTCGTGAGACCCGGTTTCAAAATAAAATATAAAAAAATAGGGCCGGGGGTGTAGTGCGGAGGTAGAACGCCCCTGGGTTCAATCCCCGGTACCGCAATAAAATAAAATAAAATAAAATAAATAAAATAGGGCCAGGGGTATAGCTCACAGGTAAAATTCCCCTGGGTTCAACCCTCAGTATCAATAAAAAAGAAATAAATAAATTTAAAAAATTAAAAAAAAAAGTCCAGGGCGTGTAGGTCAGAGGTAGAATGCCTCTGGGTTCAATCCCCAGCACCAAAATAAGCAAATAAATTAAAAAAAAAAAACCTTTGACTTCTGGAAATACTCAATTAATGACCACGATTCCGTAGATTACCACCGAGGCTACTACCTCTTAAACTCCGTGGGCTGGGATGCCCGATTGTGCGAGAGGGCGCGCCCCTTCATCCCGAGATGTGCTGCGTGGGGGCCCCCAGAAGCTACCCCGAGGAGGGGCGCCGGCGCTGGGGTGGGGTTCCTCCTCTGTGGATCTCTGTTCTCCATCCCTCCCTCCCCCAGCCCGCCCCGCCCTTCCCAACCACATACCAAGAATCAAGCCCACACCCTCGAGCCTCCAAGTCACCGTTTCCTGCCTGCACGGTCACGGGCTGCTCCCCCCTGAGGGATTTTCCAGCTCAGGGCAGTGCTGGTGGGACCCAAGGCATGTCACACAGGAGGAGCTGTGATGTTGACCCAGAAGCAGGAAACCCCCAGCAGGCGCTGACGGAGAACTGAGCCGGCCCCACAGAGGGGACCAGGGGCGGAGGCCCCAGGGTCGGGGAGTCAGGCCCTTGTGCCCATCCCGGGGCTCGCTGGGCCAAGGCTGCCCTGGCGACTTGCCAAGGGCCACACTGAGACATCCCCGCTGAGCGTCTCACAAAAGTCAAGACACAGCCGGGCGTGGTGGCGCACGCTTGTCATCCCAGTACTTGGGAGGCTGAGACAGGAGGATCACCGGTTTGAGGCCAGCCTCAGCAACTTAGTGAGACTCTTATTGATGTAGCGAGACCCTGTTTCAAAAAAAAATAGGGCTGGGGCTTCAGCTTGGAGGTAGAATGCCCCTAGGTTCAATCTACCAAAAATCAAAAAACAAAAAAAGCCAAGACACAGCCAGGTGTGGTGGTGCACGCTTGTAATCCCAGTACTTGGGAGGCTGAGACAGGAAGATTGCTGGTTCGAAAACAGCCTCGGCAGTTTAGCAAGGATGTCAGAAACTTTGTGAGACCCTGTTTCCAAATACAAAATAAAATAGGGCTGGGGGTGTAGCTCAAAGGTGGAATGCCCCTGGGTTTCATCCCCAACACCACACACACACACACACACACACACACACACACACAAGAAAGAAAAAGGAAAGAAAGTAAGCTATAAACCAGGCATGGTGGCACACACCTGTAATCCCAGTACTAGGGAGGTTGAGACAGGAGGACCACAGGTTTGAAGCCAGCCTCAACAACTTAGAGAGACCCTCATCGACTTAGCGAGACCCTGTTTCCAAATAAAAAAGTAAAATAGGAAGCCGGGCGTGGTGGTGCATGCTTGTCATCCCAGTACTTGGGAGGCTGAGACAGGAGGATCGCAGGTTCACAGCCAGCCTCAGCAACTTGTGAGGCCCTCTGCAACTTAGTGAGAACCTATTTCGAAATAAAAGAATAAAAATGAGGCTGGGCGTGGTGGTGCACGCTTGTAATCCCAGTACTTTGGGAGGCGGAGACCGGAGGATCCGGGTTTGCGGCCAGCCTCAGCTCTCTCCCTCTCTCTCTCTCTTTCTCTCTCTCCCTACCTAGTGAGGCCCTCCGCAACTTTGTGAGACCCGGTTTCAAAATAAAGTATAAAAAAATAGGGCCGGGGATGTAGCGCGGAGGTAGAACGCCCCTGGGTTCAATCCCCGGTACAGCAAAAAAAAAAAAAAGAATAAAAATGGTCTGGGGGTGTAGCTCAGAGGTAGAATGTCCCTGGGTTCAATCCCCAGTACCACAAAATTAATTAAAAATAAATAAACTAGAAAAAAGTAAAATAGAGCTGTGGGTGTAGCTCAGAGGTAGAAGGCCCCTGGGTTCAATCACCAATAAAAAAATTTAAAAAAACAAAAAGCTCAGATGAGGCTGCGCCAAAGGGATTCCAGTTTAGAGACCCACCCACCCCTTGGGGAAGCCTTGTTTTCTACCTTCTCTTCCCCTTCAGACGGGGACCAAAGGCTCCCGTGCCTGCGTGTCCTGCGCTGACCCTGGGGATAACCATCGCGGTCAAAAGCATCCCTAGAGAGCCGCTTCCCTGCCCGGCGCTCTCGTCTAACTCCTACCCCTGATATCTATCCGCGTCTTCTGAACGTGTCAGGGACCTGGCTAGATTCTAGTCTTGCTCTGGCTTTCATCCGCCCCGTGACCTGGAGCAATTTCCAGCCCTTCCCGGGGCCTCGGCTGCCCCCTCTGTCAAGTGAGGCCCCAAATGTGCTTGTGTAGTTCGGACATTCTAGGATCCAGGCTGGAGAGTCAGCCACATGAATCCCTACCAGGAGGCGTGGGGGCAGCCTGGACCACAGCTCTGGGGCCCCACAGATGACTGGGATATCTGCCTATCAGGGCGGCGGCTCCTTCTCCTTCTTCTCCTTCTCCTTCTCCTTCTTCTCCTTCTAGTCTCTCCTCCTCCTCCTCCTCCTCCTCCTCCTCCTCCTCCTCCTCCTTCCTTCTCCTCCTCCTCCTTCTTCTTCCTTCTCCTTCTCCTCCTTCTTCTTCCTTCTTCTTCTTCTTCTTCTTCTTCTTCATTATTATTATTAATTATTATTATTATTGTTACTATTATTTATGGTACTGGGGATTGAACCCAAGGACATTCTACCTCCGAGCTACACCCCCAGCCCTATTTTTTATTCTTTATTTTTGAAACAGGGTCTCACTAAGTTGTGGAGGGCCTCACTAAGTAGCTGAGGCTGGCCACGAACCCAGATCCTCCAGTCTCAGCCTCCCAAGTACTGGGATTACAAGTGTGCACCACCATGCCCAGCTTCAAGACCCTGTTTCTAAATAAAAAGGGAAAAGACTGGTGGTTGTTTTTTGTTTGTGTGTTTGTTTGGTACTGGGAATTGAACCCAGATGCATTCTACATCCAAGCTACACCCCCAGCCCGATTTTATTTCTTCTTTGGAAACAGGGTCTCACTAGGTTGCTGAGAGCCTCGCTAAGTTGCCGAGGCTGGCTTTGAACCTGTGATCCTCCTGTCTCAGCCTCCCCAGCACTGGGATTACAAGCGTGTGCCACCTCGCCTGGTGAACTAGGGGTTCTGGAGCAAGGAGAATAGGTCTGTTAGGTACTAGATAAGATTCTATCTATCTGCCCATCCTGGCTGTTATAGGCTGTAACCCTAGTGCATACAGTTGGTGCTGAATAAATGAATTACTATAGCTTCATACAATAAAGGGCAGCGGAGAGATGACTCCGCTTGCAGGTGGAGCAGGTGCAGACGGGAAAGGCTGCAAGGAGGGAGGTCTCAGTGCTACAGCTGTGGGGTGGGGACAAGCGCAGTGGCCCCATGACAAACCCTCCCACCGCCAGCTCATGTATCTGCAACTACGGTTGGCCTTCCAGATCCGTGGCTGTGTATCTGCGGATTCAACCAACCACAGATCAAAAATAATATTTCTAAAGCCGGGCGTGGTGACGCACGCTTGTAATCCCAGTACTTTGGGAGGCGGAGACCAGAGGATCCGGGTTCGCGGCCAGCCTCAGCTCTCTCTCTCTCTCTCTCCCTGTTTCTCTCTCTCTCCCTGTTTCTCTCTCTCTCTCTACTTAGTGAGGCCCTCCGCAACTTCGTGAGACCCGGTTTCAAAATAAAGTATAAAAAATAGGGCCGGGGGTGTAGCACGGAGGTAGAACGCCCCTGGGTTTAATCCCCGGTACTGCAAAAAAAAAAAAATATTTCTAGCTGGGCGTGGTGGCACACGCTTGTAATCCGAGTACTTGGGAGGCTGAGACAGGAGGATCGCAGGTTCGTGGCCACCCACAGCAATTTAGTGAGGCCCTCTGCAACTTAGTGAGACCCTGTTTTAAAATAAAGAATAAAAAAAAAATAGGGCTGGGGGTGTAGTTCGGAGGTAGAATGTCCCTGGGTTCCATCCCTAGTACCACAAAATAAATACATAAATAAAATTTATTAGAAATGCGTCCATAGAGGCCGGACGTGGTGGTGCACGCTTGTAATCCCAGTACTTTGGGAGGCGGAGACCAGAGGATCTGGGTTCGCGGCCAGCCTCAGCTCTCGCTCTCTCTCTCTCTCTCTCTCTCTCTCCTTAGTGAGGCCCTCCGCAACTTCGTGAGACCCGGTTTCAAAATAAAAGATAAAAAAATAGGGCCAGGGGTGTAGCTCGGAGGTAGAACGCCCCTGTGTTCAATCCCCAGTACCGCAAAAAAAAAAAAAAAAAAGAAATGCGTCCATAGCAGGGCGTGGTGGCACACGCTTGTAATCGCAATACTTGGGAGGCTGAGACAGGAGGATTGCAGGTTCAAGACTAGCCTTAGCAACTTAGCGAGACTCTCGGCAAGCTAGCAAGACCCTGTTTCAAAGGAAAATTTGAAAAATGCTGGGGGTGTAGCTCTGAAGTAGAATGCCTCTGGGTTCAATCCCCAGGACCACACACACACACACACACACACACACACAAAGAGAGAGAGAGAGAGAGAGAAAGGAAACAGAAAAAGAAAAAGAAAAAGAAAAAGAAAAAGAAAAAGAAAAAAAATTTGTCTGTACTGAATGTATACAGCCTTCCCCCTTGTCATTATTCCCTAAACAATATGGTATAACAACTATTTACATAGCATTTACGTTGTGTTAGATATCATAAGTAATCTATAGTTGATTTGAAGTATATGGGATGCCAGGCATGGTGGTGGACATTTTTAATCCCAGTACTTGGGAGGCTTAGATAGGAGGATCACAGGCATGAGGCCAGCCTCAGCAATTTAGCAAGTCCCTGTTTCCAAAAAATAATAATAATTTTAAAAATTATCAGCCGGGTGTGGTGGCGCACGCTTGTCATCCCAGTACTTGTGAGGCTGAGACAGGAGGAGGATCGCTGGTTCGCGGCCAGCCTCAGCTACTTAGTGAGGCCCTCCGCAACTTAGTGAGACCCTGTTTCAAAATAAAGAATAAAAAATAGGGCTGGGGGTGTAGCTCAGAGATAGAATGCCCCATCCCCAGTACCTCAAAAAAAAGTAAATAAAATAAAATTATCATGGCCATTTTCAAACATGCTCACAGTGAGGGAGAATAGTACAATAAAATTCATACCTAATACCCAGCCTTCAAGGTTTCCAATTCATGAACAATCTTGCTTTATTTTTATTCTTCCCCCATAGAAAAAAACTGGATTAGCTTTAATCAAATTCCAAGTAACACATCATGTTACTTGTAAATACTTTGGCAGCTCCCTTTTAAGACACAAGTATCCAGGTTTATTATAGGAAAGAAAGTTTTTTCAATTTATTTTAATTTTAATTTAAAATTATTAGTGTGTGTGTGTGTGTGTGTGTGTGTGTGTGTATGTGTGTGTGTGTGTGTGTATGTGTGTGTGTGTGTGTGTGTGTGTGTGTG
>PVJS01051113.1:0-14084 GCA_004027185.1 Glis glis | reverse complement strand
AAAAAAAAAAAAAAAAAAAAAAAAAATCAGTAGCTTTTATATATGCCAACTATGAATCCATCGAAAAAGAGATCCAGAAAACAATTCTATTCATAATAACAATACCTAGGAATATATCTAACCAAGGAGGTAAAAGACCTCTACAATGAAAATTATAAAACACCAAAGAAAGAAATCATAGAAGATCTTAGAAGATGGAAAGATCTCCCATGCTCTTGGATAGACATAATAAATATCCAAATGGTCATTCTACCATAGTGATCTACAGATTCAATGCAATCCCTATTAAAATACTAATGTCATTCTTCACAGAGCTAGAAAATCAGTCCTAAATTTCATATGAAAAAACAAAAGAATGAGAATGGCTAATGGAATAGTATTTTATTATTAAGACTATACAAAGAACTGGGTGGTGCACTCCTGTAATCCCAGTATTTGGGAATCTGAAACAGGATGGTCACAGGTTTGAGGCCAGTCTCAGCAACTTAGCAAGACCCTGTTTCAAACTAAAAATAAAAAAGGGCTGGGGGTGCAGCTCACAGGCAGAATGCCCGTGGGTTCAATCCCCAGTACCACAGGAAAAAAAAAAAAAAAGACTATACAAAGAACTTAAACAAGTCGCATACCTACATGGTACTGAAGTTTTACCTCTCAAATCATTGTGAAGCAAACACAATATAAAGCTTTGAATGCAAATTCTAGTAGATTTATTTTATTCATTTATTTTTTTTTTGTGGTACTGGGGATTGAACCCAGGGGCATTCTACCTCCGAGCTACACCCCCAGTCCTATTTTTTATTCTTTATTTTGAAACAGGGTCTCACTAAGTTGCGGAGGCCTTACTAAGTAGCTGAGGCTGGCCACGGACACAGATCCTCTGGTCTCAAGCCTCCCAAGTACTGGCATTACAAGCGTGTGCCAGCACACCCAACTTTAGTAGATTTATTTTTAAAAACCATTTATAATATGTCTCACCCAATGGTTCTTTGTTTACCATTTTATTCCAAAAGGATCATCTAATGTAAAAATAAATAAGGCTTAAAAAAAGGGGGGGGAAACAAAACATACTGTATAGTATGAGCCATATCCTGTGCTTGACACTCTGGGATACATTTCTGTGCAACTCAGGTATGTGCACCAAGAATACCAGAAGTACAATATCAAAACCACAAGGTAAACATATCTTATGGGATTCCCAATTTTATTCAATTACTTGAGAGCTAAAAATTTACTAACAGATACTGATTTTGTGTGGGTGTGTGCATGTGTGTGTGGTACTGGGGATTGAACCAAGTGGCATACTACCACTGAGCTAAACCCTAGCTTTTTTTTATTTTGAAACAGGGTCTTGCTAAGTACACTGGTCTTAAACCTGTGATCCTCCTGTCTCAGCCTACCAAGTACTGGGATTATAGGTGTCTGCCACCCACCTGGTGATACAGATTTCTTTGTAGACAGCTTTATGTTCTCTTTAATGGGAAACTCCCATTCTGTTCACTACTTGTGAACAGAAATTGGAGAGCTACTACAAGAAATACTCAGTGAGCCTGTATGAAGAAACAGTTACTTATAAGGTGTTTCAGAGAATTTCTGCCATTCATGTCGCTTAAGATTTTACTTACTTGTTTGAAATAAATTCATATTTCCTAACAAAAAAACCTCCCAGTATGCCCTGCTTTGTTTCATCCATGTTCCTAGCACTTACCTGGATCCTTACTTTTATCACAACTATTGTATCACTTCACGAGTTAATCTCCTATGAGAATGTAAGCTTACTGTACTCCTAATAGCAGAGGTCTGCATACAAAGAAGTGAAGGGTCAATAAATGTTTGAAGAATTAGTATTTCTAATCACTGATTTTTAAATTTTGTAAGCTCTGATATCCTTTTTTCAAATAATATAGTATTGAGAACACATAGCACTGCTTGGGTTAAGCAGCTCACAACCCTAAAAACATCTGTGATGGATATTCACTTACTTCACAGGGGCCCGCGCATAAACCTGGAGCCAGTCAGGAATTTCTGCAGTATGATAAGGATTTGCAGGTACCAGAAGGGACTGATTCCTTTCCGTTTGCTGTGGCTGATATGTGACGGGAGGAGGTTGATCATACCGAGGTACACTAAGAAGAAAGAATTGATATTCATTAAGATAATAGCCCTAAATCTAAGCAAGAAGTTATAAAGAACAAAAAACATTTAAGCATCTTTCAATATCCTTCCTGCCCAAACTGACTACCTTCCACCCCTATCTTTTAGAAAACTTTCTATGATAAGGGTCTAGCTTTATCATACTCTAGGGAAGTAAAATCTACCTTCTCTTTGGAAACTGGTATGCCACTAATGATATAAACCTAAGCTAAACCTTTACATATTTTAAAGATATTTCTTCTGGCCGGTATTTAATCTTTTCAAGGATAGCTTCAAAGAAGGTGATAAAAATGTTGGAACTAAGTCGTAGCCTTTACCTAAAGGCTTAAAACTAGAATCCTAAATTTTTGGAATAACTTATAATAATTAGCTTAAATTGATACTGGAAAGGTTGAGAGCTTCTTGAAAAATGAAAAAAAAGATATTTTCTTCTTCTTTTGGTTGAAAAGGGGAGAAGGGATTAGTAGAACACATAGTGCAGCAAGGTGGGTGCGATACCACCTTAAGAGGAGTGGGAGTTAGAATTGACTAGAACCTATGTTAAATAATAGACTTAAAAAAAAAAAGACCATGCTTTAATCAGTTCTTATAGCCTGTGTATGCTGTGAGGAAGGAGGAAATAACTAAGTAGGGAGGAGGGTGTTATATGGGAAAGTGCTAAGGAAAGCACTGAACCACCTGCAGGTTAAAGATTAAATTCTAGAAGGCCAAAATCATTTATTTCAAATTTAAAGACAAAAACTGGAAAAGGTCTGCCTCTAAACATAAAGATTTATGTGTATATCAGAAAAGGTCACTGCTTTCTAAACTGGAATTAAAATAAGAGATTACACAGTGGTTAGTGGTTAACAATTTAAAGATTAATGTGCAAATGGCACTGACATTTATCTTCAACTTGTCTTTTATGAGTGGGTTTAAAGGGAAATATTCACTGATATTAGAACTTGGGGGAGGGAAAGAATTGAGGTTTTGAGGTCAAATATGCCTGTTTTTTAAATTCAGCTTGACCACTGAGGAGTTATATGAATGAGGGCAAAATTGTTTCACTTCTCTAAGCCTTAGCTCCTTATTTGTAAAAGTAGAATAAAATCATGCTATAGATAGTTGTTCTCTGAATTAAATAAGCTGATGTAAGCCAAGAGTTCTGTGTAAGGACTGCCTGATATAGACAATAAAATAGCTATCAATAGTGTTTACTCTCTCCTATTTAACTTCTGGAGCGTTCCTGATAGAAGCAAATTTAA
Source organism: Glis glis (assembly GCA_004027185.1). NCBI lineage: Eukaryota > Metazoa > Chordata > Mammalia > Rodentia > Gliridae > Glis > Glis glis. Next base: position 10,689 of record PVJS01051113.1, on the reverse strand, counting down.
TTAATTGTGAAAATGCTTTAACCATAAAAATTCTATAATAATGTAAGGTTAATGATAAACAGAAAAGTAAATTCTCATATCTCATTATTTAGACCACAAAGATCTCAGCCACCTAATGATTGCAAACTATAATCACATGTTTGGTTCTTTTGAAAGGAGGACAACCTTAGTCATTTAATGAACTTTTGACTGAGTACACTAAATGAAACCACTGGAAAAAACAGGTTTTCAAAATTGAATCAATAAATCCAAATATGTAAAATAATTAAAGCAACATGATGATAAATCTTAGTCTTGTAGGTGATAATACTAAAATATGTTTCTTTTTTGTGGGACTGGGGATTGAACTCCAGGGCATTCTACCACTGAGCTACACCCCCAGTCCTTTAAATTTTTTTTTTTTTTTAAACAAGGTCTTGCTAGGTTGCTGAGTGTCTCACTGTGTTGGTGAGGCTGTCCTTGGACCTGTGGCTTTCCTGTCTCAGCCTCTCAAGTACTAGGATTACAGGTGCGCTCCACCACGCCTGGCTTTATAATGATTTTAATGGTTCTAAATAAATTACAAGTATCAACTATAACCAATAACCTGTATTATGCCAGATGATGCCTAGGCAACATCTATCAATACGCCAATGACATTTTACCCATTTTTAATCTTATGGCTCAGTTCTTTTTGTGTGTGTGTGGTGCTGGGGATTGAACCCAGGGGCATTCTACCCACAAGGTATACCCCCAAGTCCTATTTGTTTTATTTTTATTTTGAAACAGGGTCTTGCTAGGTTGATCAGAGTCTCACTACTTGCTGAGGCTGTCCTCAAACCTGCGATCCTCCTGTCTCAGCCTCCCAAGTACTGGGATTACAAGTATGTGCCAACATGCCCAGCTTATGGCTCAGTTCTTAAAGCTCAAATATGGGTAATGTGAAGTATTTGCCACTTTATCATTAAGGTTCTACTAGCTTTATATGTACTTTGAAATCCAGTGTGTATTTTACACTTACAGCACATCTCAACAGCTACATGTGACAACTGGCTATGGTATTAGATAGCACAAGGCTAAAACTGGCAACAAAATTGATAATGGTAAGCCCAGTATCAATCAAACTAGTCCCAGGGAATCATTGGTTATATTTATTCAACAAATCTGAGATGTTTTATCCAGTCCCAATTTTCACTTTCTTGCTTGGAAAAAGCAACAAAACATAAAATCATGTCCTAAAATGAATAAATACAGCAAGATGTTATAATTCAAAAGTACTGAGGGGGGTGGGATCCAGAGGAAAACAAATCAAGGGCTGTGTGCACGTATATCACTTTGAACCTCATTATGATGTATAATTACAATGCACCAATAAAAGTATTTGAAAAGTATTTTGACTTAGGAGGTAGGTATGAACTATTTATAGGAATTTAAATATGAAGAAACAAATGATTTAATTTCTGGGTATCTAACACAAAAACATTCTGGCATACTAAAACACAAAACACTAATACTGTTTTTCAGATTAAGAGAAAAAGTATTTTTTAAATTATTAAAGTCATTCATTACTAAAAATAAGTTCAGAGAAAAATTTCATAAACTTTGAAAAATAAAGATTTTAAATCTCAGTCGGACATGGTGGCGCACACTTGTAATCCCAGTACCTAGGAGGCTGAGACAGGAGGGTCACAGGTTCGTGCCTGCCTCAGCTACTTAGTGAAGCCCTCCGCAACTTAGTGAGATCCTGTTTCAAAACAAAGAATAAAAAATAGGGCTGGGAGTGTAGCTCAGAGGTAGAATGCCCTGGGTTCACCCCAGTTCCACACACACAAAAAATAGATTTTAAATCTCAAGTTTCAGAATACCTTTCTCTGATAAAAAGATACCTTGCTCTGATGAAAACGTAAGTCTAAAATCTAACAAGAGATAATCTTGAAACAAAAAATTGAAAATAAAAGTCAATCCTCTACCTGGGAGCACATGGATGCCTGTATTGAGCCTTTTTATTTGTGTGATCTACATAATAGGTTCCAAATTCTGATGACTCAACTCGTTCCCACCCAGGAGGAAGTCCTTCTCTCTCAAGAGGGTGGCTCCAATGAGTTGTATTTGTGTTATGATCTATGTAGTATTTTCTCCCTCTCATTGTCCAGTCCACAGACCAGCCAGGAGGAAGGGGTAAATCTTCAGACCCATGGTTAGTTAAATTTCCTAAAGATGTAGCAGCAACTCTTCCAATACCTGAGGGGAAAAAGAAGTACAGAACAATTATTCAATTATCTGCTGTTAAAATCTGTTGTCGTTATAAAGTTGTTCTTTTTCTTTTTTTTTTTTGCGGAACTGGGGATTGAACCCAGGGGCATTCTACCTCTGAGCTACCCTCAGCCCTATTTTTATTTTTTATTTAGAAACAGGGTCTCACTAAGTTGCAGAGGGCCTCATTAAGTAGCTGAGGCTGGCCGCGAACCTGTGATCCTCCTGTCTCAGCCTCCCAAGTACTGGGATTACAAGTGTGCGCCACCACACCCGGCGATTATAAAGTTTTTCATAAAACTAGCCAATATTAATTAGAAAAAGAGGGAGAAATTAGACTTTGAAATTAGTTTTTTTAGTTTGAGGGTTTCATTATCAAGGCACACAAACATTTAACTAGCAGTGAAGCTATTTAAATATGTACACTGCCAAAGCAAGCGAGGGAAGGAAAGCTCACCTCAACTGAGATTTAAGATTTGAAATTTCATCGAACAAAAGCAGAAATGAACTTGTAAAAATAGTCCCAGTTTATAATTTCTTAAAAACAATCTGGCTATGCCAGAGAATTTTTAAGTAAGTATATCAAGGTAGCAGATTAGAAGGTCAACATAAAAAAAAATCCCTATACTAACAAACTGGAAACAGGCATTATTGAAAGAGTACCATTTATAATGGCTCTAAAAATTAAGTATTTATGTATAAATCTAACATAATGTGTGCAGAATTACAAAACACTGATGAAAGAAATGAAGACCAACTGTGTTAACAGGTTGGGAGATTCAACACAGTCAAGATGTCAAGTCTCCTGAAATGATCTTTGTTTATAGTCATTCTAATAAAAATCACAATTTTTTTGCAAACATAAGTAGATAATAGACAAACAGACTTTAAAATGTATACCAAAAGATGAATTAAGAGTAGCCAAGTTAATTTTTTATTATAATTAACATGTATTATACAAATTTATGAGTTTCACTGTGTGACATTTCTACATTTGTATATATCATGCATTAATCATATCCACCCTTTTTTCTACCCTCTCCATCTCTCCCTCCCCTAGTCCAGTCCCTAACAGCCCCTCTTCTACTTTCAGGTCATCCTTTTTATTTTTTAAAGTTTCCACATGAGAAAAAACATACAATACTTGTCCTTCTGTGTCTGGATATTTTGCTTAACATGATATCCTGCAAATGACAGGATTTTATTCTTCTTTATGGCTGAACAATATTCCACTGGGTATATATACCAGATTCTCTTTATTCATCTGCTGAAGGGCACCAATAGCCAACATCTTGGCTATTGTGTATAGTGCTGCAATAGATATGGGCATACAGGTTATCTTCTTAGTATGCTGACTTCATTTCCTTTGGATATATACCCAGAAGTGGTATAGCTTGATCATATGGTAATTCTTTCCGTTTTCTGAGGAACCTCCATACTGTTCTCCATAATGGCCATACTAATTAACATTCACACCAACAGGGTCTAAGGATTTCTTTTTCTCCACATCCTCACCAGCATTTTTTGTTTGTTTTGTTTTGACAATAACCATTCTAACTGGGGTAAGATAAAATCTCAATGTAGTTTTTTGCTTTTTTGTGGTAGCAGGGATTGAACCCAGGGCATTTTACCTCCGAACTACACTCCCAGCCCTATTTTATTTTATTTCATTTCATTTTGAAACAGGGTCTGAGTTGCTAATGGCCTCACTAAGTAGCTAAGGCTGGTCTCAAACCTACAATCCTGTCTCAGCCTCCCAAGTACTGGGATTACAGGCATGTGCCACCACGCCCAGCTCCCTCAATGTAGTCTTGATTCACGATTCCCTGATGACTAAAGATATTGAGCATTTTTTTCATATATATATTGGCCATTTGTACTTCTTTTGAGGTATGTCTATTCAGGTCATTTGCCTGCTTTTTATTAGATTACTTGTTTTTTTGTTACGTTTTTTAGTTCTTTATATATTCTAGATCTTAATTCTCTGTCAGATGAAAAACTAGTAATTATTTTTTCTTATTGTATAGGTTGTTCCTTCACTCTGTTGTTTCCTTTGCTGTGCAGAAATTTTTTAATTTCATGAAATCCTATTTGCCAATTCTTGCTTTGATTCCCTGGGCTACTAGAATCCCATCAAGAAAAGTTGCCTGTGCCAGTATGTTTAAGTGTTTTACCTGTTTTCATCTGGAAGTTTAAAAGTCTCAGGTTTTACATTAAAGTTTGACCCATTCTGAATTGATTTCTGTACAGGGTGAGAGACAAGGCTCTAGTTTCAACCTTTACAAACTGGACATTCAGCTTCCCGAGCACCATTTTTGAAGAGGCTGTCTTCAGTGTACATCTTTGACACCTCCATCAAAAATCATTTGGCTAAGGATGCATGGATTTATTTCTGGGATCTCTATTCTGTTGCTGTTATGTTTGGATCTGGAATGTCCCCCAAAGGCTCATGTATTGTAGGCTTGGTCCCAAATGCAGCAATGTCCAGAGGTGGATGGTCCTTTGGGAGGGTGAGTGGATCAAGAGCCCTAACCTCATCAGTGAATGAATCCATTGATGGAGTCATAATTTGATGGCATTATTGGGGGGTGGGATATAGTTGGAGGAAGTAGGTGAGTGAGCGTGTGCTCTTGGCTCCCTCCACTCTGCCTCTCTCTCTGCTTCCCAACTACCATTAGGCAAGCAGCTTTCTTCTACCACTCCCTTCTGCCAAGATGTTCTGTCTCACCTCAGGCCTAAAGCAAAGGAGCAGCTGATCATGGACCAAAACCTCTGAAATCATAAGTCAAATAAACTCTTCCCACTTTAATTGTTTATGTCAGGTATTTTGGTCATATGGATGAAAAGCGAACACAAATTGGTCGGTGTGTCTGTTTTTATGCCAACACCATGTTTTGGTTACTATGGCTCTGTAGTATATTTTGAAATCAGGTATTGTGATGCCTCCAGTATTGCTTTTTCTGCTCAGGGTTGCTTTGGCTCTTGGAGATCTTGTATGTTTCCATATGAACTTTAGGATTATTTTTTCTAGTTCTGTGAAGAATTTCATTTGTACTTTGATGAGGATTGCATTGAATCTGTAGACTGCTTTGGGTAGTATGGCCATTTTAACAATATTAATTCTCCCCAATCCATGAGGATGGGGGAAGGGTCTTTCTACCTCTACAGTCTTCAATGTTTTTCTTCAGTGTTTTGTAATTTCCATTGTAGAAGTCTTTCACTTCCTCAGGTTTATTCCTTGGTGTTTTAATTTTATGCGTGGCTACTGTAATGGGATTATTTTACTGATTTCTTTCTTGGCAAGTTCAATACTGGTGTGTGGAAAAGCTACTGATTTTTGTATGCTGCTTTTGTATCCTGCTACTTTATTGAATTTATCAGTTCTAAAAGTTATTTGGTGGAGTCTTTGGGATTTTCTAGGTAGAGAATCATATTAACAAATAGGGATAATTTTACTTCCTCTTTTCCTACTTGAATTCTATTATTTCTTTCTCTTTACTAACTGCTTTAGCTAAAATTTCTAGTACTACATTGAGTAAGAGTGGTGAGAATATATACCGTTATCTTGTTCCTTATCTTAGAGAAAAAAGCTTTCAGTTTTCTCCCATTCAGCATGATGCTGGCTATAGGTCTGTCATATGTAGCCTTCATTATGTTGAGGTATGGCCCTTCCATTCCTGGGCTTTTATCATGATGGGATACTGAATTTAATCAAAGACCTTTTCTCCATCTATTGAGATGATCATGTGAGTTTTATCTTTGATTCTATTTATGTGCCTGGCTATAAGATAAACTTTTATGACCTTAGTTTAGACAATGAGTTCTTAACCATGATCCTAAAAGTCCAATTCAAAAAGGAAAAATACTAATTTTTTTTTTTTCAGTACTGGGGATGGAACCTCCAAGGGCATTCTACCTCCAAGCTACACTCCCAGTCCTATTTTTTATTTTTTATTTTTGAAACAGGGTCTCACTAAGTTGCAGTGGGCCTCACTAAGTAGCTGAGGCTGGCTGTGAACCCGGATCCTCCTGTCTCAGCCTCCCGAGTACTGGAATTACAAGTGTGCGCCACCATGCCCAGCTTAAATTTTTTTTTAATGGAGAAAAATATGGAACACTTCATTATTTGTGTGTCATCCTTGTGCAGGGGCCATGCTAATCTTCTCTGAATTGTTCTAATTTTAGTATATGAGCTGCTGAAGCAAGCACTGAAAATTTGAATTTCATCAAAATTAAAAATGCTTGCTCTATAAAAGACATTAAGAAAATCAAGCTATATATTAGGAGAAAATATTTGCAAATCACACATTAGACAAAGGACTTTAATCTTGAATATAAAAAGAACCCTCAAAACTCAACATGAAGGGCTGGGGATATAGCTCAATGGTAGAGTGCTTGCTTACCATGTACAAAGCCCTGGGTTTAAACTCCAGCACTAAAAGAAAAAAAGAAAACAGGAAGAAGAAAAAAGAAAATAACCCAATTTTTAAAAACTGGGCAAAAGATTTTAAAAGGCATTTCGCCACAGAAGATACATAGATGGCAAATTAGCAAATGAAAGAGTACTCAATTTTAGCCATCCAAGAAATGCAAATTAAAACCACAGGGAGGCCAGGCATGGTGGCACACATGCCTGTAATCCCAGTATTTGGGAGGCTGAGACAGGAGGATCTGCAGGTTCAAAGCCAGTTGTATCAACTTAGCAAGCCTCTCAGCAACCTAAAGAGAGACCCTCTTTCCGAGTAAAAAGTGTAATAGGGCTAGGAGGAAGAATGCCTCTTGGTTCAACCCTCAGCATACACACACACACGCGTGCGTGTGCGCGCAACAAAGAGATGACAAAATACATCTATGAGAATGGCCAACAAAAACCCAACAATACAAGTTCTGATGCAGCAACTGGAACTCTTATACACTGCTGCTGGGAATGCAGAATGCTACAGCTACTCTAGAAACAGCAGTTTTTTTTACAAAGTTAAGCTTATAAAGTTAAAGCTTGTCAAATGATACAGCAATCCCATTATTTACCATAGAGAAACGAAAATTCATCTCCACACAAAAATCCATATATGGATGTTTACAGTGGCTGTATTCATAATTGTGCCAAAGTGGAAACAAACCACATTTCCTTCAACAGAATGGATAAATAAACTAACATAACCATACAGTGAATATATTCAGGAATAAAAATATAACTAATTATTGGCACATGCAACAACATGGATGAATCTCAAATATATAAAGAAAACCAATCTCAAATGGCTATAATTTGTACAATTCCCTATTTATGAAATTCCTGCAAAACTATGTACTAAGACTGAAGACAGTGGTTGCTAGGAACTGGAGGTGAGGGTGGAATGATTACCAAGGGGCGGCATAGAAGAATTTGGGGGGGGATGGAAATGTTCATGTATCGACTGTGCTGGCGTTACATGAATGTATACACATGTTGAAACTCAGAACTGTGTATCTTCATAAAAGTTAAGTTTGTGTGTATATGTGTATGTGGTACTGGGAATTGAACCCAGAGGCATTCTACTTCCTATCTATATCCCTAGACCAATTTTATTTCTTATTTGGAAACAGGGTCTCACTAGGTTGCTGAGAGACTCAATAAATTGCTAAGGCTGTCTTCAAACCTGCAATCCTCCTGTCTCAGCCTCCCAAGTACTGGGATTAAAAGCATGCACCAAAGCCGGGCACGGTGGCGCACGCTTGTAATCCCAGTACTTTGGGAGGCGGAGACCGGAGGATCTGGGTTTGCGGCCAGCCTCAGCTCTCTCTCTCTATTTAGTGAGGCCCTCCGCAACTTCGTGAGACCCGGTTTCAAAATAAAGTATAAAAAATAGGGCCGGGGGTGTGGCACGGAGGTAGAACGCCCCTGGGTTCAATCCCCGGTACTGCCAAAATAAATAAATAAATAAATAAATAAAAATAAAAAAAGAAGCATGCGCCACCATGCCTGAGATATATATGTGTGTGTGTGTGTGTGTGTGTGTGTGCGTGTGTGTGTGCACGCGCGCGCGCGCGCGCGCGCGCGCACGGTACTGGGGATGGAACCCAGGGGCATTCTACCTCCGAGCCACACCCCTGGCCCTATTTTTTATACTTTATTTTGAAACCGGGTCTCACGAAGTTGCGGAGGGCCTCACTAAGTAGAGAGAGAGAGAGAGAGAGAGAGAGAGAGAGAGCTGAGGCTGACCGCGAACCTGCATCCTCCGGTCTCTGTCTCCCAAGTACTGGGATTACAAGCGTGCAGTACCACACCCAGCTTGAGATATATTTTATTTTAAAAGGAAGTAATAACCTACTGTGTTAAGTTTATCCTCACACAAGAAAAGTAATGGTGTATATATAACAAATCCCCCAAAACTTAGTGGCTTAAAAGAACCATTTAATTCATCAGTTTGTAAGATCAATGACACAGGACGTGTTCAATAAAGTTTTTTGGTACTAGAGGTTGAACCCAAAGGCATTCCATCTCTAAGCTGTACCCCTAGCCCTGTTTTGTTTTTTATTTTGAAACAGGGTCTCACCAAGTTGCTGAGGGTTCTGGCTGTTTCTTTTTTTTAAATTTTTTTAACATGCTTTTATTGGTGCATTGGAGTCTTACATCACAGTGAATATCAATTTGATGTTAACATACATGCACATAGCTCTTAGTGTCCCCCCACCCCACCCCCGTTCTTGCTGTTTCAGTCAGCATTCTCACTGCTATAATCAAAAACAACTGACCACCATTAACTTAGAGGAAGGAAGGTTTATTTGCTCATAGTTCTGGAGATTTCAGGGGTTTGGTCCATGTCAGGCCAGGATACATCAGTGGAGCTCAGGACATGGCAGTGGGAGGCAGAAAAAGGGAGAAAGCAAGTGCTCTGCTCTCATATCATGGAGGCCTTTAGCAAGAGACCTAGCAAGGGGATTCAAGGACACATGCACAGTCCCCAAGGCCACAACCCCCAGTGACCCACTTCCTCCAGTCAAACCTCACCTGCCTTGGTTACCACCCAATACATCCATCACAATGGATTTATCTACTGATGAGATTACAACTCTCATTATATTAACTCTGAACATCAATACATGAGCTCTTTCAGGGGACATTCTATATCTAAACCATAATACTTGCTAAATTACTATGGCTGGCCTCAAACCTGTGATCTTCCTGTCTCAACCTCTTAAGTACTGGGATTATAGGCATGTGCCACCAACAACAAGACCCTGTCAACATAAAAATGACTGGGGATGTAGCTCATTAGTAAAGCACTTGCCTAGCATGTGCATGCCCTTGGGTTTGATTCCCAGTATGGCCAGAAAAAGAAGACAGTATCGAATTCATACCAATATTATTCCTAGTTATTCATAATGGTTATACCCCAGACAGAACACTAACATAAATTTGGATCCTTGTATAAAAAGTATAAAGATTCAGCATTCAAATGAAGTTAGTGTGTCAACAGAAGACTGCCAATCAACCACAAGGCTCCAAATTTAGAATACACCTGAATATTCAAAATAACAAAGACTGGGTTACCATTCAAGTGCTAAAGATTACCATTTCAGGGTAAAACACCTATTTGTCAAAAGTTTCCAGGTACCAAAAAGAAAAAACTCTTTCAAAGCTGGGCATGGTGGCATACACCTGTAATCCCAGTACATGGGAGGCTGAGACAGGAGGATCGAGGGCCGCCTCGGCAACTTAGCAAGATCCTGTTTCATAATAAAAAATAAAATAGGCAGGGTGTGGTGGTGCACGCTTGTAATCCCAGTACTTGGGAGGCTGAGGCAGGAGGATCCGGGTTCACGGCCAGCCTCAGATACTTAGTGGGGCCCTCCGCAATTTGGTGAGACCCTGTTTCAAAATAAAGAATAAAAAATAGGGCTGGGGGTGTAGCTCAGAGGTAAAACGCCTCTGGGTTCAATCCCCAGTACCACAAAAAAGAAAAAAAAAGTTACCAGGTGATTTTTTTTAATTTTTTAAATTTATACTTGGCTGGAAACTAAGGCAAAGTGTTTAAGGAATAACAAAAAGAAACATTTTTTATATGTTTTAAAACTATACTGACAGTCCTAAATATGCTAACAAGTAAGGCTCCCCTCTGGACTAGAATAGCAGTGAGTCTACTAATCATATTGCTACATATATGTAAACACCAATGAAGAAAGTAATTAAAAACCTTAAAATTAAGGTAAACGCTTCAATTCAAACTCTGATATTCTGAAAGAAATGTAAACTTATGAATAAATGTTATTGGCAGATGGTTTAAAAAACCGTATGTAAATATAAAACACAAAAAATGGCAAATCCATAAAGCTAGTCATTGCTGTATCATCTGTAGTAATGAAAGGCTAAAAATAAACCAAATGTTCACTATTAGGGTATTGGTGATTATGCTATTATACGCACACACACACACACGGTAGCCTGCACACACACACACACACACACACACACAC
>PVJS01051112.1:0-14083 GCA_004027185.1 Glis glis | reverse complement strand
GTACTTGGGAGGCTGAGACCGGAGGATCTGGGTTCGCAGCCAGCCTCAGCTACTTAGTGAGGCCCTCCGCAACTTAGTGAGAGCCTGTTTCAAAATAAAGAATAAAAAACAGGGCTGGGGGTGTAGCTCAGAGGTAGAATGCCCCTGGGTTCAATCCCCAGTACCAAACACACACACACACACACACACACACACACACACACACACACACACACTCACACTCAAAAAGAATCACCCCAACAGAGTCCTGTACACTATTTACTTTTTTTTTATACTGGGGATTCAACTCAAGGCTATTCTATTTTTTAATTTTGAAACAAGATCTAGCTAGGTTGTTCCACGTCTTGCTGCAATGCTGACGTTACTCCTGTCTCAACCTCCCACATGCCAGGATTACAGGCATGCACCCAGGTTCCAGTGCCATTTACCTTTATGTGCCCACGTTACCAATCTCTCACATGCAATTATAAGCCAGCATATCATATGTCTACTGAGCAGCCGGCATGATGGTGTATGCCTGTAATCCCAGTACTTGGGCAGCTGAGACAGGAGGATAGTAAGTTAGAGGCCAGCCTCAGCAATTTAACAAGACTCTCAGCAAGTTAAAGTGACCCTGTTTCAAAATTAAAAAATAAAATAGGGCTGGGGTTGCAGCTTAGAGGTAGAATGCCCCTGGGTTCAATCCCCAATACCACAAAAATAAATAAATAAATAAATAAATAAATAATAAGGGTATAGCTCCATGGTAGAATGCCCCTGGATTCTACCCTCTTACCCCTCCAAAACCAAAACGACAACAACAACAACAAATGTCAACTGAGAATCCCATAGTGGATTCACTTAGTGCCACGGTGAATTCATACAGTATAAAATTTAATATTTAATCTCAGGGGCAAGCTTTTTGGTGAAATAAAATCTCATTCAGAGACCACCATCAGAAAATATATGGCCTATTTCCAGCTGTTAGGAATGGGATCACACTATAAGATGATGGAGATTCCTATGGTTGAACAGAACATCTAAATTTGGAAAAATCTTTCATATCCCATAAATACAGCCATATTTTTCTCCTTCCTGTCTTAAGACACCCCTTCTTAAACTGACCACTGATAGTTTCCAGGTGTATGGGCTTTTTGTAACATCTCTTTCCTTTTAAATGTCATCTTAAATCTGTGCCTCCTTCTGTTTTAATCTATTTGTAACCAGAATCCAAATTACAGAATTTGTCACTTCCCGTGTAAGATATAATTTACTGTTCAATAAATACTTCTAAGCCAGGCATAGTGGGACATGCCTGTAATCCCCATACTTGGGAGGCTGATACAGGAGGATGGCAGGTTTGAGGCCAGCCTCAGCAAAAATTAGCAAGACCCTGTTTCCAAATAAAAAAATAAAATAGGCCTGAGGTGTACCATGGGGGTAGAAGGGTTCCATCCCCAGTACCACAAAAAAAGAAAGAAATACTTCTAATTCTCAATGCAAATTATGATCACTATAATCTTTTTCACTTAGGAAACATTTATTGAAATGACTAATGTTTATTAACTTTCTCTGAATTGATGTATCTAGTAGCTTTTTTTGACCTTCAGGTTGTTATTAATGATAATTAACTGTGGTAATGAAGAATTACTAATAGTTATGACCCCAAGGAGCAAAACAATATGTTTTAAAAAGCTGCTTGCTCCTTTAAGTATTGAGTAAAGCAGGCCAGTCCTTTTTTTTTTTAATCCAGGAAGCTACAAGCACTGGGCATTTCCAGGTGCCAAGTACAGGTCACACTCCTCCTACCCACCTCCAGTTCCTTCTTGAGACTTGCTAGCTGCCAGCAAATCAGCAGGGTCACCCCACTTAAGGAATCTGTTCACATAACATGAGTGTGGGGTGGGTAAGAGATGCTTGTTTTTAGCACTTGAACACCTGCCTCCACCAGTTTCATTTTATATGAAGGGAAATAGGGAAGAGAAGTTGGAATGAGTCAGCTTCTCTCATCCTCCAGCAACACTAATTCCTGAGTGCGGGGGGGGGGGGCGCTCTGGGCAATGCGCCTTCCACTTTCAGAATGACGGGAGTCTTGGATGTTCACACACTAAGAACTTGAGAAAGTATGCACTGAAATGTGGTGATTCTCTACTTTGGCTGCATATTAGAATTATCTGGAAACCTTTCAAAAATCTCATGTCCAGGCCACTCCAGACCTATTAAATCAGTATATTTAGGGATGAGATCCATGCATCAGTATTTTTTAGAACTTACCAAGTGTTTCTACTCTGAAGGCTGAGGACCACCAGCCTAGTACCAATCATCCCTTGTTGACATATAAATTGCTCCCAGGCAGTGGCTCTCAGCCTTAGCTGCATATCAGAATTGTGTGAGAGTTTTAAAAAATACTGATGAGCCTGGTGCAGTGGCACATGTCTATAATCCCCGTAGTTGGGAGGCTGAGACAGGAGGATCACAGGTTTGAGGCCAGCCTCAGCAATTTACCAAGACCCTCAGCAATTTAGCAAGATCCTGCTAAATAATTTGATCATGATTATCATTACACAATATACACAGGAATCAAATCCTCACATTAAGTATTGAATCCTTATTGGTCAAGTAAATGTATTTTTAAAAAGATACCAATGCCTCTACCCACCCCTAGAAAATCTGATTTAATTGGTCAGGGCTTGGGCTCAAACGAGCATCAGCATTTTTCAAAGGCTCCACCAGCGATTCTAATGCGCGATCAGGAGTTTGAACCACAGCCTGGACTGGCCAGCTCTGAGGGAAGGGTGTTCAACACCTGCTGTGCAGAACGAACCAAGAGCTGAAGCAAGATATGTGAAAGCCTTGCCAGAGATAAATGTCACGGGCTTCACAAAGGAGCCTCAGGCCAATGTTTGTGAATGGTGTGTGTGTGTGTGTGTGTGTGTGTGTGCGCGCGCGCACGTGTGCGCGCATGCGTAAGAGAGAGAGAGAAATATTGGGAATAGGAGAATTTTGTCCCCAACCAAAACAGATATGGGGAGCATAGAAGATAGAACTGGACTACTTATGTCCCATATTTTAGACATTTGGTCAGCCTCTCTACATCTTTAAGAGCATTGGAGCAGTTTTGTTTGCATACAGAATAGATGCAATTCTATTCTATGAAAAGGCCTCTAATAAAAAAAAAATGGTACCTCCTGTTTCACCTCGCCATCCACCAGGTGACTGAAAAAGCCCCTAAGTTAGAGCTCTTTGGGGGGTCAGGAGAGAGGGTTAATCCAGGCCAGTGAAATAGTTTCGCATCCTCTATTGGCTTTAGAGCTTGGGCTGGTTTTCTTTATCAGGTGTACTTTTATAGGCTTTGGATTTATGGAATTGGAAAAGTGAACATTTAAGAGGGGCCTTCTCTGTACTTAAATCTGAAACTTCAGAATTGCCTGAGAAAGAAGTTGCAGAAAGGGAGGACTTCAGGTGACAGAGAAATAAGCCCTTACACAAAGAAGGGGACCCTCAAGAGGATGTCAAAGCAAGGCCACCTGAGGCAAGACACACTTCCTTCACAAGTAACTGCGCAATGTGGTTGTAATTTGCAATGTTGAAAACTTTGGGGTGGACACATGGCTGTGTTTCCAATTTCTGATTCAGAATTGATTAAGGATGTCCATGTTCTAGAGCTTCTGGAGGGAATGCAAGGGTGACTGGGAAATGCTCAGGCTTAGAGCAGAGCTCCCTAGTGACTGCCCACTGATGGTTTTTGGTTTTGTGGACATTCTGTATTCTAGTTGAATTAGATCAGCATATGGCTTGTTCTAGTGAAAAACAAAATCTGATTATGAGCCATTAGTTGTTTAAGTTAAGCAAACACAGACGCTTATATATTTTTAATCCAGAGTTGATTGTGTAGCTCATGGTTTACTGAGGGTGATCTGGAAACATCCGCTTTCTGCTCTGGTTTTTAGAAGGCTGACCATTACACTTGTCTGGGATGTTCTGCACAACCGAAGGGAGTGGAAACTGCCCTTTTAGAGAGTTTCTGATGTACTATCTGTTAGAGGGTCAGTATATAGGTCAGCTGGAAGTGACAAGAACCAGCTCCCTACACCCTGCTGCCATCAGTGTCTGAGGGTTAAACATTCAGCCTTTGCTTCCTGGTATCAGCTTAAATTGCACCTGGAAGGGTCAGACACACCTCATTTCACTATACTGCAAGTTAGCTCATCGAATTGTCTAGCATCAAGGAACTGAAGACAGCAATTTCTGAGGGGACAGGTTTCAGGGTGGGTATTTAACTTTGAGGCCAGGGTGCAATTAGAGGTTTGGGAAGGTTAAGGACGTTAAAGAAGGCGTGCCGTGATTTACATTTCTATCATCACATACCATTCAGTCAGATTGGCCCAAGGTGGAAATATCAAACGGCAAGAAAAGTCCATCTTGGGCAAATTCCCCCTCTTCGAACTTACCACTTATATATATGATTACGTTACAAATAGGGTGACTGTCATTTTCTTTGAGTTTGAGCCCAGTTCAAATGAAAAGCAAATTGCAAAATAATTTTTATCATCAAGAATCGGCTGTAGCCCCTACACAACCCAGTCTATGGGCATTTCGCGTGAACTGGTAGTTTTCCTGAAATGTGGGTTTTTTTCCGGAGGGAGGGAAGGCGTGTTTAGGTAAATCCATAAGGTCCACTGCTCTGCTTCAGTATCAGGTCTTCTTGGGTTCCAGGGACGCCCGGGCTCAAGGTCCGGTCTGAAGCCAGCCCCAGCCCAGGCCCCAGGCCGCACCCCGCAGCCGCCGGCCCTCTGCGCCTGCGCAGTCAGCCCGCGAGCCCGCTCGGCCGGGCCCTCACGAGCCACGTCCCGCCTCAGGCCGCGCAGGGCCCCAGAG
This sequence comes from Glis glis, assembly GCA_004027185.1. NCBI lineage: Eukaryota > Metazoa > Chordata > Mammalia > Rodentia > Gliridae > Glis > Glis glis. The sequence continues at coordinate 9,226 of PVJS01051112.1, read as the reverse complement.
TGCGGGTCCGGCCCTCTGCGCCTGCGCAGTCAGCCCGCGAGCCCGCGAGCCCGCTCGGCCCGGACCCCACGAGCCACGTCCCGCCTCCGGCCGCGCAGGGCCCCAGAGTGCGGGTCCGGCCCTCTGCGCCTGCGCAGTCAGCCAGCGAGCCGGCTCCGGGACCCGACGAGCGCGCAGGGCGGGAGCGCCGGCGCCGCCCCGGCCCGGGTGCGGGTTCGGTTTCTGGTGCGGCTGCTTGCACTGGCTCTGGAGCCACAACGAAAACAGCCCACGGCAGGAGTGGGAAGGGAAAAAGTTAATTCCGGAAGCATCCTCTAGAATAAATTCAGAAATGGTTCTGTAATCATTTGTCTACAGCCATGTCAGCCGAATGAGTACCTATACTGGAGCCTTGTTTCGTGGCTGGGGGATGTAGCTCAGTGGTAGAGCGCGCGCTTCGCATGTGTGAGGTCCCGGGTTCAATCCCCGGCATCTCCAAACAGCCGCGGTCCTTTTTTTTTCAGTGCTGAAATCGTCACGTTACCCATACATACCTTCTGCTCACAACTAGGGAGCCCCAAACCGAAAGCCCTCCACCGGGGGAGAAAATCGGCAAAGTGCAAGTAAACAGCCATTTTGATTGCTCAAGGTAACAATGAAAAGGAAAATTGACTTAGAACTGTATTTCCTTTCTTAAAGCCAAGTAATATATACAAAAGATAACACTTGCATTGGCCGGGAATCGAACCCGGGCCTCCCGCGTGGCAGGCGAGAATTCTACCACTGAACCACCAATGCCTGCTATGCACTGCCTATTTTCATATTATTTCTACATGAGAAATTACTGCTCTGGTATTTATGAGTTCAAAATTAGAGAAAGCAATAGAATCCTTAGTTAATTAAATGGTTATAAAATACAGAAAGCATTAAATTGTCATAAGTTCTCAATATACTAACTTCGGTTGAACTTTACAAGCTTCTTTCTTCTGAAACCATCCTCTGCCAAGGAAGCAAATGAAAATTTTGCTGTCAGTACAACGTGACCACGGAGCCTATTTTTAGACATTTAGATTACTTATAACTTCCCCTCATTTCGTTTCTTTTATTAGTTTAGCTGTTCAAACAAATACATGATGGAGCTTTGTTAGGTCTTGGGACTAGGGACTAGGGAACGGGAACTTGGGCATTAGCATAAATTATAGGGTAAATGGGAACTATCATACATAATCTGTACTTTGAAACATTTGCGACTCTAGCCAAGTGACCTGAATTCTCTGAACTGCCCCTTTCTCCATTTGTGAATAACTTAATCTGGGGACCCTTTTCAACTCTAATATTGTGAGTCTGAATCTTTACTCTTAGTTTCTGTGGAAAGGCGAAATTGCCAATGATACACAAAGATCTATCAAGAGAAGAAAAGGAAAACAAAGGAAATGAATCTAAATGTAAGATAGAAGGCCTCGGATTTAAGCACCATTGGCTCTTTACTTCTGTGAAGGAAGTTCTCAACAATTTCTAAGATCTTTGATTGGACAAGGAGGAGTCTCGGGAAAATAGAGAAAACACCATTTAACACATAGCAGATACTATATGCGAGGCTATGGAAGTACATTGTGCATAGACTTCAACCCAGTATTGTAATTATTGCAACTTAACAAATGAGGAAACTGAGGTCCTTAGAGGCAAGATTGGAACATGTGTAATACTATGTTCATTGTCTGGGTGCTTGACCACTGCCCGGCTCTGCTTACAACAACAGAACAAGTCATTGCATATTTGCACTTGAAATGCTGCACTGTAGCCCTGGACAATAGTGTGGAGTTAGAGAGAGATTATAAAAGGCTACTGAAATAATGTAAGGATTTCTACATTAAGGTTTATTTCTACCTCGGCATGGTGGTAGAACAAGCACACCTGTAATCCCAGTATTTGGGAGGCTGAGACCAGAGGATCCTGGATTTGAGACCAGCCTCAACAACTTAGTGAGACAGCAACTTAGCAAGACCCTGTTTTAATATAAAAAATAAAAATACAGCTGGGGGTGTAGCTCAGAGGTAGAATGCTCCTGGGTTCAATTTCCAATACCACTATTGCATATATGTATATATACTACATATTGTATATATGTATATATACTACATATATGTATATATATATACTATATGTATATATATGTGTATATATGTATATATATATAATATATATTTCTAAGGACTTTTTGGCATGTGCATAAAGAACAAAATTTGAAGACAAATACATTACAGAATTACAAATATATATATATATATATATATATATATATATAAGGGATTAGGGAATCGGAAAATCTAAACTACAATCCAAAGTAACCTATAAAAGGAGAAAGTGACACTCATTTTACTTCTTTGGGACTTAGTTGGTTTTTTTTTTTGTGGTACTGGGGATTAAACCCAGGGGCATTCTACCTCCAAGCTACAACCCCAGCCATATTTTTATTCTTTTATTTTGAAACAGGGTCTCACTAAGTTGCGGAGGTCCTCACTAAGTAGCTGAGGCTGGCCACGAACCTGGATTCTCCGGTCTCAGCCTCCCAAGTACTGGGATTACAAGCGTGCAACACCACGCCCGGCTGTTTGTCTGTTTTTTTAGTTTGGATTTTAAAGTGAAAGAAATAAAGGAAAATGTGTTTTTAAATTTTCATTGAGAGGCTGTCTAACTTTCCAGAGCTGCACAGCTGACTCTGAGAAGGCTTATTCTTTGCTCTACCCCCTCAATTCCACCAACCCTTTTTTTGTATGTGTGGCACTGGGGATTGAACCCAGAGGCTTTCTACATCTGAGTTATACCCCCATCCCTATTTTATTTTTTATTTTGAAACAGGGTCTCACTAAGTTGCTGAGAGCCTGTCTCAGCCATCCTCCTGCGGTCCTCCTGTCTCACCCTCCCAAGTACTAGAATTTCGGGTGTGTGTCACTGCCCCCAGCTCCACCAACTTATTTTTAAACTCCCTGTTTATTTGCATTTGTTTATGAAGCTACAGCTGGGAATTAAAACAAAAACGAAAAACTTTGAGACTGGGAGTGTAGCTCAATGGTAGAGTGCATGCTAAAATATACACCAGAGCCAGGCGTGGTGGTGCACGCTTGTAATCCCAGTACTTGGGAAGCTGAGACAGGAGGATTGCAGGTACAAGGGCAGCCTCAGCTACTTAGTGAGGCCCTCAGCAACTTAGTGAGACCCTGTTTCAAAATAAAGAATAAAATAGGTCAGGGGGTGTAGCTCAGAGGTAGAATGTCCATGGGTTTAATCCCCACTAACACACACACACACACACACACACACACACACAACCTCAGAACATGAGAGACACTAACAAAAGTTTTAAAACAGGTGAAAGGAATCAAATAAGAAGTATGGTCGTAATGGCACACATTATTAGAGCTCTACTCAAAGGCCATTTTATTTTATTTTCCTTGCTAAAAGTCAGGTTGAATGCACCTAGGTCCAGGGATAAATGTAGTTCTCCTCGGCCAGTTTTTTTCATTTTCCTTTCCAAAAATTAATCTGTAGTGGGTTTAACGTGTGGAAGTACCGTCAGCTCAGGGTTTCTGGGAAAGACAGTGAAAAGATCTCTTTGCTTTTCTTTCCTCCTTATAGCAGGTGCCACGACCATCCTGTGACTTAAAGGGGCACTGAGGAGGACCCAGCAGGAAGATAGAGACAATGCACAATCCTGAGAGTTTCTCCATCCAGGCTGCTGGTTACATAAACTAATTAAAGATCTGTATGGGGTAAATACCTGTGTGTTGAGTATGTCGTTACATGGGAACAGAAGTATTCCAGGGAGGGGGAGCCAAGCATGGTGGCACACACTTGTAACCCCAGTACTTGAGAGGCTGAGACAGGAGGATCAGGTTCACAGCCAGCCTCAGCAACTTAGTGAGGCCCTGTTTCAAAATAAAAAATAAAATAGGGCTGGGGGTGTCACTCAGAGGTAGAATGCCCTGGGTTCAATCCCCAGTACCACACAAACACACACAAAAAGAAGAAGAAAAAGAAAAAAGAGGAGAAGGAGGTAGAGGAGGAGGAGGAAGAATAAACGGGGCATGGTAGTGTACGCCTGTAATCCCAGAACTTGGGAAGCTGAGAAATGAGAATTGCAATTTCAAGGCCAGCCTTAGCAACTTAGCAAGACCCTTAGCCACCTAGTGAGACCCTCCCTGTTTCAAAATAAAAAAATAAAAAGGGCTGTGGGTGTAGCTCAGTGTAGAATGCCCCTGGGTTCAATTCCTAGTACTACCAAAAAAAAAAAAAAAGAAAAGAAATAGTTCATATATTACATAGTCACCAAAGCATTGCTTTTTTTTTTAAACTTGTGATTGTATTGATTTAATACACACAGCTTATTTCTGTCCCAGGTTACAAACTAGCCCTGGGGAAATGGTGGAGCCCGTCATTTAGATTGCCCTTTACTGGCTGGGAATTAAATCATTACCTATTCCATTTTAGAATCACAAGTAGTACCCTAAGGCCTACTTTCCTGAGGATTAAAATCAAGGCATGGAAATGAAGAATCCAGGTATAATTCTCAGATGCGTACAGATGTTGAGAACGTCGCAATTTTTCCTGGAAAGCTGTCACTGCAGAATCAACTGCTCATGCGTCCTAGTTCTCAAGCACGTCCAACTAGTCAACAAGCCTGGTTTTCCCCTTTGAAAATGGCACTGAGCCTCACTCTTCCACCTCATGCCAATCTCGCCTACCTGGTGCAGACAACTGGTCCACCACCTGGAAACCCTCTGATTTCCTGTGCCATCCTTCCTGCTGCTACCAGGTGAATTTTCTCTCTTCCCTCCTATACTCCTTCCCACCTTCCCTTCCTTTCTTGCTTCCTTAATTTTGAAAAATTTTAATCATTCTTTAGTGTTGGTGTTTGTTTGTTTGTGGTACTGGTGATTAAACCCAGGGTAATTCTACCTATAAGCTTCACCCCCAGCCCTATTTTTTATTCTATATTTTGAAACAGGGTCTCACTAAGTTGCTGAGGGCCTCACTAAGTAGAGAGACTGGCTGTGAACCTATGATCCTCCTGTCCCAGCCTCCCAAGTACTGGGATTACAAGCATGCACCACCACGCCCAACTAGTGTTGGTTTTTGAAAAATGAATTAATTTTAATCTACACGGAGTTTTGGGGATGGAGGAAACATGGCTGTCAACTCTTTTTTTTTTTTTTGCGGTACTGGGGATTGAACGCAGGGGCATTCTACCTCCGCCCTACACCCCCGGCCCTATTTTTTTATGCTTTATTTTTGAAACCGGGTCTCACGAAGTTGCGGAGGGCCTCACTAGGTAGAGAGAGAGAGAGAGAGAGAGAGAGAGAGAGGAGAGAGCGAGATAGATCGAGCGCACGCACGCATGCGCGCTGAGGTTGGCCGCGATCCCGGATCCTCCGGTCTCTGCCTCCCAAAGTACTGGGATTACAAGTGTGCGCCACCACGCCCGGCTGGCTGTCAACTCTTTACCCTCCTCCTGGTACTCATCTCTAAGCAGCACTTATTCTGATAGTTTTGACCTGTGTGACTTGGCTGCCACCATCTATTGGCAGAAATAACTTTTGCCTCCCTTTCCAATGGTTCTCTTCTTCCCAAGTTATTTCACGTTTTAAAAAATACACATACAAGTCAGGCACAGTGTCACAAGACTGTAATCCCAGTACTTGCAAGGCTGAGACAGGAGGATTGCAGGTTCAAGGTCAGCATCAAAAACTTAGCGAGACGACTGGGGATGTAGCTCGGAGGTAAAATGCCCCTGGGTTCAATCCTCAGTATCACAAAAAAAAAAAAAAAACTTACCGAGACCCTCAGAAACTTAGTGAGACCCTTTTTAAAAATAAAAAGACTGACACTTATCAAAATGTATAACTACAATGCACCAATAAATGAAATAAAAAAATAAAATAAAAAGAGCTAGCCCAGCGTGGTGGTGTATGCTTGTAATCCCAGTACTTGGAAGGCTGAGACAGGAGGACCGCAGGTTTGTGACTAGCCTCAGCTACTTAGTGAGGCCCTCTGCAACTTAGTGAGACACTGTTTCAAAATAAAGAATATAAAATGGAACTTGGGGTGAAGCTCATAGGTAGAATGCCCCTGGGTTCCATCCCCAATGCCGCAAAAAATAAAAACATAAATAAATAAATAGATAGATGATAGATAGATAGATAGATAGATAGATAAAGCGAGCCAGGAGTGGTGGCACATGCCTATAATCCCAGTACTTGGGAGGCTGAGACAGGAGGATGGCAGGTTCAAATCCAGTCTCAGCAACCTAGCAAGACCCTCAGTAATTTAGTGAGACCCTGTTTCCAAATAAAAAAATAAAATAGGACTAGGGGTATAGCTTAGAGGTAGAATGCCGCTGGGTTCAACCCCCAGTAACACCCCCCAAAAAAAAGGGGATGGGGTATAGTTCGATGGTAGAGTGTGCATGGGTTCAATCCACAATACCCCCTTACACACATTTGTGTGTATTCATATATTTTATAAGTAACTCAGTCTATGGTTCAAAATTCAAAAGGTAGAAGAAAATACACACTGAAAAAATACATCTTCAGCTGGGCATGGTGGTGCACACCTGTAATCCCAGTATGTGGGAGGCTGAGACAGGAGGATCGCACGCTCAAGGCCATTCTCAGCAACTTATCAAGTCCCTCAGCAACTTAGTGAGAACCTGTTTCAAAATAAAAAAAATAAAATAAAATAAGTCTGGGGATGTAGCTCAGAGGTAGAGTGCCCCAGGTTCAATTTCAAGTACAGAAAAAAAAGAAAGATTTTCATCTCACCCCATCCCAGTGCCTGGGTTTCCTTTCCCAGAGGCAACCATTGTTATCAGTTTCTTGTGTTTTCCTTCACAGTTGTTTATTCTCTCTCTCTCTCTCTCTCTCTCTCTCTCTCTTTTTCTTTTGGTTCTGGGGATTGAACCCAGGGGCCTTCTACCTCCAAGCTACACCCCAGCCCCCACCCTTTTTTTGTTTTTGAAACAGGTTCTCACTAAGTTGCTGAGGTTCTCACTGAGTTGCTGAGGCTGGTTTCGAACCTGCAATCCTCCTGCCTTAGCTTCCCAAGTACTAGGATTACAGGTGTGCACCAATGTGCCTGGAGCTTCCACAGAAATTTCTATGTAGATACAAATATTTCTTTTTATTTTTTAAGCAAAAAAGTATATAATATGCATAGTGTTGTACTCATAGCCTTTTCTTTTTTCCAGAAAAAAATACATCTTGGAAAATTTTTCTTTCTAAGTATATACAGTTGCCCCTTTCTTTTTCAGGGCTCTGTGTTCATTTTTAACTGTCCTTTATTGGCTAGGAATTGATACATTATTTTTTTTCCATCTCACAATCACAAGTATTGCCCCCAAGGCCAAGTTTCCTGAGAATTAGATTCAAGGCATGGAAATGGAGAATGTAGCTGTGATCATAAGCTGCTTGAGACAGTGGGAAAGTCCGTTCCTTGGAGGTTCCATAATTACCTGAGTCTGTTCCTGAGCCAAGGACAGGAAGGCTGTTTCTGATCTTTTGCTAGGTAAGAAGCATGCTGTAGAAGCCGGGCGTTGTGGCGCACACTTGTAATCCCAGTGATTGTGAGGCTGAGACCAGAGGATCTGGGTTTGTGACCAGCCTCAGCTACTTAGTGAGGCCCTCCACAACTTAGTGAGCCCTGGTTTCAAAATAAAGAATAAAAAAATAGGGCTGGGGTGTAGCTCGGAGGTAGAATGCCCCTGGGTTCAATCCCCAGAACCGCAGAAAAAAAGAAACATGCTGTAGTGAATACTTTGAATGCATGCTATTGTGTTCATGTAAGATAACATCCCCAGGATAAATGCCTAGAAATAGAAATGTGACATCAGAGGGTAAGTACATTTTAAATGTTGATACATATTGCAGAGTTACTCCCCATAGAAGTCTAATTATTTAAACATCGTCTCAATTACATTAATTTTCTTGTAAACTTCAGTGGATCCCAATACAACCACATTTTCTATACTTTGCTGGATTCCGGGCAGGCTTCAGGAAGGTGTGGCCTGTGGAGCCGCATATGCCCTTCTACTTGTTTACTTCTCTGATTATTTTCTTCATATTGTAACAGATGGTCCTGCATTTGCAGCTTGCTCTGGCCCCTACAAATTATGTCCTCGCTAGATTCTCTAGACTACCCAAGTCTGAGTCCTATTTTACCTATTGTGGCCATACATTCTTGCTGCTGTCTATCATCCACAATGGCAGCATGTCCATCCCTCATGGCGATGACTTCGTTCAGATAGCTTTCCTCCTCCCTTCTTCTGTGGTACTGGGGATTCCTCCCAGGGCCTGGAGCATATTAGACAAGCTCTCAACCACTGAGCTACATCCCCAGCCCTTTTATTGTTTTTTTTTTTTTTTTTTTTTGTGGTACCGGGGATTGAACCCAGGGGAGTTCTACATCCGCGCTACACCCCCGGCCCTATTTTTTTTATACTTTATTTTGAAACCGGGTCTCACGAAGTTGCGGAGGGCCTCACTAAGTAGAGAGAGTGAGAGAGAGCAAGCTGAGGCTGGCCGTGAACCGGGATCCTCCGATCTCCGCCTCCCAAAGTACTGGGATTACAAGCGTGCGCCACCACGCCCGACCCCAGCCCTTTTATAATTTCATTCTGAGACAGGGTGTCCTAAATTGTCCAAACTGACCTTGAACTTGTGATCCTCCTGAATCAGCCTCCAGAGTAACTGGGATTGCAGGTCAGTGCCACCATGCCCCACTTCCTCTGTGGATCTTTCAAAAGGCGCATGCTTGGAATCCCAGTACTTGGGAGACTGAGACAGGAGGATCACAGGTTCTCAGCCAGCCTCAACAACTTGTGAGGACCTCCGCAACTTAGCAAGACCCTGTTTCAAAATAAAAATAAATAAATAAATAAAATAGGTCTGGGGTGTAGCTCAGAGGTAGAGTGCCCCTGGGTTCAATCCCCAGTACCAAAATAAATTTAAAAATATAACTAACTAACTAACTAACTAAATAAATAAATAAATAAATAAATAAAGCAAGCAAGCAAGCAAGCAAGCTGAGCCAGGCATGGTGGCACATGCCCAGTACCTGGGAGGCTGATACAGGAGGATCGCAGGTTTGTGGTCAGCCTCAACAATTTAGTGAGACCCTGTTTCAAAATAAAAAATAAAATAGGGTTGGGGGTGTACCTCACTGGTAGAATACCCCTCCTCTTCCTTCTCCTCCT
>PVJS01051111.1:0-14085 GCA_004027185.1 Glis glis | reverse complement strand
CTCTCCCTCTCTCTCTCTCTCTCTCTCTCTCTCTCTCTACCTAGTGAGGCCCTCCGCAACTTCATGAGACCCGGTTTCAAAATAAAAAGCATAAAAAAATAGGGACGGGGGTGTAGCGCGGAGGTAGAATACCCCTGGGTTCAATCCCCGGTACCGCAAAAAAAAAAAGAACAGTAACTCATCCTGACAACATTGTGGTCTTTCCTATTAATATTCCTTCCACGGTCAATAAAAGTCTGTATATTAAGCACTTGAAGCCAAGTATGGTGGCATATTTCTGTATGCCCAGCTACAGGCTGAGACAAGACAATGTCAAGTTGAGGCCAGCCTAGGCCATTTAGCAAGATCCTGTCTCACAATACAAAGTAAAAACAGTTGGGGATAGCTGAGTGGTGAAGTGCCCCTTGATTCAATCCCCAGCCCCTAAGAAAAGGGGGGGAAGCATGAGTAAATTACCTTCCCTCAAAGGTGAAATAAAGGTACTAACCCTGATTTTTTCTTTTTCTTTTTTTTTTTTTTAAGTAGAGACGTGGTCTCTCTGTGTTGCCCAGGCTGGCCCCAAACTCCTGGGTTCCAGTGATCCTCCTGTCTTAGCTTCCCTACTAGCTAACTATGGGTGTACACCACTGTACCCAGTTTTTCCCGATTTGAATAAGGAAACACTCTGAACAGACACTCTGCCAGTGAATCTCAGAGCCAAAATCCAGCCCAGTTTTCTGACTCGCATTGATTAGGTACTGTGCTTACCATTCCACAATGTAGCAACATTTTCACCCTGGTTGGTTCTTCATAAAAAATGAAGAACTAATTGAAAGGTTTTTTCTCCTATATTTGATTTCACTTCCTTCCTTTTCATGCCTTTTTCACTACTTTTCATCAGTTTTGTATCTTTATGAGTTCAGTGTATGTTGGTATAATTTTTCCTACATACTTTTTCCCAGTGTTTGACAAAGGGTTATGTGGGGCTTTTCATTTTTATTTATTTTTATTTTTTGTGGTGGAAGGGATAGGAAAAAGGTTATCTGAGAGAGTACTAATGTTTTAATTTATTATTCAGAGAAGAGTTCCTTGTGGTGGTTTGGCAAAGTCTTGTTTTTTTTGTATATTCTTTGCTAACACTGTGGACTATTACTATGAGTATGATCTGGTATATCTGTTGTTTTGATGCAGTGCTGTGATATATTCAAGTTTTTCTTTCTAAGGTTTGTACTATGCAAATAAATTTATAAAAATGTAAGAGAATTTTTATTTTATTTTATTCTATTCTATTTTATTTTATTTTATTTTTTGGTGCTGGGGATTGAACCCAGGGCATTCTACCTCTGAACTATACCCCTTGCCCTATCCTGCCCTATTTTTATTTTTTATTTTTGAAACAGGGTCTCACTAAGTTGCTGAGGGCCTCACTAAGTTTCTGAGGTTGTCCTCCAACCTGTGATCCTCCTGTCTCAGCCTTCCAAGTACTGGGATTATAGGCGTGCACCACCACATCCGTCTCACCTGACATCTTTTTTGTGATGTCTTATTGGTTATGATTTAAAATTTCTTTAGTAACCAATTTGGCAAAGATCCAAAGTTTATCTGACTAGAGTGCTAGAATTTGCTCAAAGATGAGATGTATTTTGTAAAACTTCCAATTGAGTAGGAGCAAGCAATGAAATATGAAAGAGTTGGAGCAACTGTAGCTAAAAACAGCAAATTAAATAAAATGAGTAGTTATTTAAGGATTGCCTGAGAATAAGTTAGAAACTGTATTTTTATTTTTGAAGGTAAAGTGCTTTAGTAGCATAAGTTTATCAGCAGGAAAAGAAAAAAAAAACTTGGCGCTGGTTTCTTTGCCATGTGCTCTCCAAGTAGGTTAAAGGGTGTGTGTGATTTTTACTAAGAAATTGTTATGAGGTGACAATTTTAAAGTTAAGTATTTGCTTAAATTCCAATGTTATTAATGGTTGGATTTCATATAATAGATGTTTTGAGAGGAAACCAAATAATGATTAAAGCATTTATTTGTATTCCGATTTCCTTACGCTACCTGGTTTATTTTTGTGAGTACAATATTGCAATTAGGCAGTATTTTTCCACTAAACTGACTTCCTTTGACTCTTGGCTTTCTATCATGTTTTCACTAGATGCCTGTGGGAGGTAGGCATGAAAAAATGCAGCTTCCTATGTCCTTGAGCAATCCCAGCATCATTTGTAAAAGTTAGGTCTATCTAGAGAGTTGTCCATATGCTTTGTGAATTATTTCAGACAAGGCTTAATAATCTTCCTTTTCTCCTTCGTTTCTAAACTGTTAATGGTATCACCACCACCCTCACAATTTCTTCGAGTTAAAATCTAGGGCTTCTTTGGCTTCAGTCTCCAGCACCAAAATATAAACTCTGAGTCACCTGCCTTCCCTGCTTGCCTTCCATATGCAGCCGTTTTTCAGGGCCTGAAGGTTCTGCCCTGTCCTTATCCTCGGAACTGCTGGCTCAGATCTTTGTCAACCCTTACTTGAACGTTTACAGCGACTTCCTAATAGGCCTCTCTTTACTAATCCCCCCCATCTTTCCTACACAAAGCAACAAAAATACATTTCTCAAAAATACTTATGCTCAGCAGGGTGAGGTGCCACACACCTGTAATCCCAGCTACTTGGGAGACAAGTACAAGGCCATCCTGGGTGATTTAGTGAGACCCTGTCTCAAAATAAAAAGGGCTAGAGGTGTAGCTCAGTGGTAGAGCACTTGCCTAGCACTTTGGAGGCCCTGGGTTCAATCCTCAACACCACAAAAAAGAAAAACAAGGAAACCTGTGCTCGTGTAACTTTGCTGTTCAAAAATCTTTGGCTCTAAGCTGTGTGTAGTGCAAAATCTAAACTATTTATTACAATTTTGTTAATTACTTGGCCCAATCTACAAATTATTCTTATCTCCTTTTAACAATTTCTTATCCTCTGCAGTGATGGGTTTTGGTTTTAGCAATGCTGGGGATCAAGCCCAGGGCCTCACACTTGCTAGGCAAAAGCTCTACCTACCACTTAGCTATAGCCCCAGCCCAACATTAGTGGTTTTCAAATTGAGCTTTAAGAGACTGCTAGAATGCCCATTCAGAAACAAAACTGTGTATGTGCAGACCTATGCACATACTTAGGTAAAATTTCTTTTAAGTAAAGAACTCTAAGGTTTTTAAGTTTAAAACTTGCTGCTCTTGTTAAAGAAACCATGATGATTTATTAAATTTGCAAAAATAAAATAAAAATTGCTGCTCTGATAAATTTTAATAACTCCGCTTTCCCCTCTACAACTATGTGGTATAGTTGTTTTTCATAACTTTGCTTGCAGTGTGTCATTTGCTCCCATGTACACGCGTCCACATTTCTAATTCTTTTCAAGTTTATGTGCTGCAGCTTCTTCATGAAGTATTTTATGACTTCCTTGCCCCTCCAACCTCATCTCCTTCACTCCTCAAATTGCCTCTCCTGAATTCCTCTAGCACCCCAGCTATGTCTTTTTTATGTCACTTGCCACTTTCTACCTTCTTTTAAAACTATTTATGGACTTTTCTTATCTCTCTCAGGAGTCTGTAAACTGCTTGAGAAGAGGCCTCAAAGATGTGTCTTTAACAATGCCTGCCTGGTCTTGGACATGAGTAGTATGCAGACATGCCGTAGATAGTTTGAATAAATGATGAAAGATCAATTAAGAGAGAAAATGTAGCATTACATGAACCATGTTCACTTACTATTCAACCTTAACTCTGCTGCAAAATAGTGTAAAATGCAATGAGCACAAAAATAATTTTATATAAAAAAGGAAAATTGAACTCTGCATGTTTGAGTTTGATAGTGATCTGAGGTTGAAGATAAGAGACATCAAGTTAAATGACTTGCAAGTTTTAATTCATATTGAGTAAAATGACTTTTTGTGAAATGCAATACTTTAGGAACAAATGCAGTACTTTAGGAACAAACTGAGGCTATGGCTCAGTGGTAGAGTGAGTGCTTAAGAATCCACCAAGCCCTGGGTTTAATCCTCACACCAGGGGAAAAAAGGAAAAGAAGTGTGGTAAATTTGTTTATTCCATAGACTACATAACCAAAGAAACAGAAAAATTAAAGACATATTAGGAGTAAAATAATTTGAAAATAAGGTAGCTTATTTGCTCAATGCTTCCTAAAAGATTACTTAGCAAGGCCCTCGGCAACTTAGCAAGATCTTGTTTCAGAATAAAAATGGCTGGGGGTGTAGCTCAGAGGAAGAATGCCCCTGAGTTCAATCCCTAGTCCTTCCCCCCACCCAAAAAAAAAAAGATTAGCACAGCCAGTATTACTGATGTAATAGAATGTGTGTCTGGGGGCGGTTGTGGTATTTTTGTACTTAAAGCTTACACAGTACAATAGGAATGTTGTACATATTTATTTGGAAGACTTTGCTTTGAATAAGATTGCCATCTCACAGACTGTCTAAACACCATCTAGCCAAATGACCTGACACTTGTATTCTTTCTCACAGAGTGCTAGGCTGCTGACTAATGAAATTTACCATTTCCTATTTATTGTTATAAGAATCGGAAATTAAAAATTAAATCAGAAATGTAAAAGTCTCAAAGCTTCACCTTTTAGAAGAATGCTGTTTTTCTTCCATATTCATCTTGGTTAGCTTGTCTTTTCTTTTTTTTTTTTTTTTGCGATATGGGGAATTGAACCCAGGAGCGTTCTACCTCCGCGCTACACCCCCGGCCCTATTTTTTATACTTTATTTTGAAACCGGGTCTCACAAAGTTGTGGAGGGCCTCACTAGGTAGAGAGAGAGAGAGAGACAGACAGAGAGAGAGCTGAGGCTGGCCACGAACCCAGATCCTCTGGTCTCCGCCTCCCAAAGTACTGGGATTACAAGCCTGCGCCACCACGCCTGGCTTTGTCTTTTCTTTTATGTATTTGTTTATTTATTTTTGTGGTACTATAAAATGAACCCAGGGGCATTCTACCTCCGAGCTACACCCATCCCTATTTCTTATTCTTTATTTTGAAACAGGGTCTCACTAAGTTGCGGAGGGCCTCACTAAGTAGCTAAGGCTGGCCACGAACCCGGGTCCTACGGGTCTCAGCCTCCCAAGTACTGGGTTACAAGTGTGTGCCACCACACCCGGCTTGTTAGCTTGTCTTTCTATTGAGTGTCATGCATGAATCTATAAACTATCTTAAGTTGAATATTTCCTCAAAGGTTATTTTATACTTTCTGGGTTTAATCTTATTTTAAGTGAGCATTTTTAGCTTCTATTTAAGACTGTAGTATTTAGATTAATACGTGCCACTTAATCTGTATATTGAAACAAAATCCCCAAATTAAGTTTAAATCCTAGTTATCTTTTCCCTTACTAGTTTGTATTAAGTTTAAGTCTGAAAAATATTTTTAGCTTAATGGGATCCTTATCCTATCAGAAATTTAGTTATTTACATTATTTTATTAGTGAAAACATTTAAATGCAAAAAAATTCATCAGTTGTTATAATAGTTCTTATGGCTAGTGACTTTTCTTTTCTTTTTTCTTTTTTTGGGGGATAGGGGACAGGGTACTGGGGATTAAATCCAGGGACACTCTATCATTGAGCTGCCTCTTCAGCCCTTTTCATTTTCTGTTTTGAAATAGGGTCTCGCTAAGTTACCACATGCTGGCCTCGAACCTAAGATCCTTCTGTCTTAGCCTCCTAAGTACTAGGATTACAGGCCTGTGCCACCACACCCAGCTCAGTGCCTTTTCTTTTTATTCCTTGAAATATACATTTTCCTAGTGAACATCCTTTTCATGGTACAAGGTGAACATGGTTTATTTTGAGATTCTTTTGATAATGATAGCATATTTGGTCATTTGAGTTTAGAGCAGTTGATAGTGAATATATACATCCACTAAAGTGTTATTTATTTATGTTATTTTCTGTTACACACATTTTCTTAAGAAATGTTTACAGTTGCCTATACCATGTCAATGCCTGCTGGTTTTTCCCCCTAAGAGGTATCTGTTCCTTTATATACACAGATTTATGCAAGAGCTCATGGTATAGATGATCTGAAACCAAACAGGGCTCATTTTCATATTCCATAGTGCCATTTGGACACTCCGAGTGTCCGTTGTGCTGGGACCTGTTTTTGACTCTGTTGAACCTTTACTGGTTGTGGTTTGTCTGGCTGTCACATGACTTCTCTGAAAATTCCCCCTCCCCTTCATTTCCAGTAAACTGTGTGAGCAGGAGTGAGTCAGAGTGAAACCAGCTTCCCTGTAACCACAGGGCTTGTTAAAGAATTTGTCAACGTGGACTCTAGAGGGTTTGCATTAAACTTTGCAGCAACTGCTATGGTTTGTGTTGCGTCAGGAGTTCCACAGAAAAGCTTCCTGCTCTCAGGATCTCTGCCTGTTTGCATAGTTAAACCATCCACTTTACCATAATAGACAGTAGAGATACACGTTAGACACATTTCTTTATCATTTAAAGAAGTTGACAAAACTACCAAGGCTTACTGTAGTTTCTCCTTTCAGAATCAACCAGCCACACCCAGTAACATTTAGTTTTTTTTAAAGGCAAGCCTGCTAGATCTTTCATAGCTGGCTCATGATTTTACCACAAAGTACCATCAAGATTAAGCAATTGTAAATGGTCTCTTGATGGATGCAGTTGCAGAATATTTCAACTATTAGCGCAGTCAGGTTTTAGTACCAGAGGTCACTTGCTTGCATTTTATTCTTTCTTGTTCAGCAAGAAAAGGTAGCCCTTAGAAGTTGGATAGTTGTGGTTTCACTCGGCATGATTTCTGATGGAATTCTCCATGTCTCCTATCTGCTTTCTTAGGGAGCTCTCACTTTGTTCTGAACTTTCTCTCCCTACCCCACTCTCAGACTTAAAGATGTCTCCTTTTTCTGACTTTTTTTTCTATTTCTTTAACTCATTTCTATAATATTAACTAACTGAACTGGAAAGATACTTGCAAGTTGACTCAAGCTGCTAAATAAATGGCCATTGGGAAACTTCTCTGCTCTCTGTGCACTCCTGAGTTCATTTATTTTTACGTGTGCCTTTCTGTATTTAACCTTGTCATTTTTGTCTTCTTTATAAGACTTATTTAACAAACAAAGTTAGTGAAAACATCTAAATCCAGCCTGCCAAAATTTATTTTTATTCTAGTGGGGGTTAATGGGGATGGAACCCACGGACAGTCTATCTCTGAGCTATAGCCCCAGCCCATTTTTGTTATTGTTGTTGTTTGTTTGCTTTATTCTGAAACAGGGTCTTGCTAAGTTGCTGAGGTGAGCCTTGAACCTGTAATACGCCTGTCTCAGCCTCCCAAGCACTGGGAGGTGTACCACCATGCCTGGCTTTGCATGGGAGTAGGGGAGGGTGGTGGTACTGGAGATTGAACCCACAAGTACTCTACCCTAGAGCTACATCCCAGACCTTTTTATTTTTTGTTTTGAGACAGGGTCTCACCAAATTGCCCAGGCTGGCCTCAGACTTGTGATCCCCCCACTGCTCCCAGCCTACTTACTTTTTTGTAACAGAGGCCCTGGGTTCTATCCCCAGCACCACAAAAAAAAGTCTCTTACTTAGCTGGGTATGGTAACACACCCCAACTACTTGAGAAGTTGAGGCAGGAGGATCCAGACCAGCCTGGACAACTTCATGAGACCCTGTGTCAAAGTAAAATTTAAAAGGCTGAAGGTAAGCCGGGCGTGGTGGCACACGCTTATAATCCCAGTACTTGGGAGGCTGAGACTGGAGGATCTGGGTTCGCGGCCAGCCTCAGCTACTTAGTGAGACCCTCCGCAACTTAGTGAGACCCTGTTTCAAAGTAAAGATTAAAAAATAGGGCCGGGGGTGTAGCTCACAGGTAGAATGCCCCTGGGTTCAATCCCCAGTACTGCCAAAAAAAAAAAAAAAAAAAAAGGCTGAAGGTATAAATCAGTGGTAGAAATATTGCCTAGCATGTATGAGGCCCTGGATTCGATCCCCAGTACCACCAAAAAGAAAAAGGAAGAATACAGAATAATGGAAGTTTTAAATTGTTTATATTCTAGCCACACTTCTTAACTCAGTGATCAAATTAAAATAGAAAAAGTCTGTTTTGATGATGAAGCAATTCTAATTGAAACCAGATGATTTTCAAATGAAAAGAGATTAATACAGCCAGTAAATAAAAAGCATAATAAGGAATATTTAAGGTTTCTCTTCTTAGTTTGCTTTGGACCTTAGAGTAGAATATAGTTTTGTTTCATCTTCTTTGTTCTTTTCATCTCCACACCTGTTTTCAGATATGAAAAACGGAAGCAGTAGGCCAGCATCAGGTTACCTTTGTTAGACTGACTTAAACGGGTTATTTTCAGGTTTGTGTTTCAAACACCTTTTGTAAAATGCCTTTAGAAATTTCTCTTTCATTGAAAGTTGGACCAACAGACTATTCATCCTTCTGTGTTTTTGCTTATGAGTTTGCAGATTGGTAGCATACTAAATACAGCCCACCCTCTTACAACTACTGAGTGCTCCCAGGGCCTCTGGCCCAAGACTGTGGTTTAATGGAAGGCAGAGACAGCAGAATAAGTGTTAATTCACATTTTCTATGGCAAAGGTATTCTTATTTCTTTTTTGTTTTTTTTTTTTTTTGCCGTACCAGGGATTGAACTCAGGGGCGTTCTACCTCCGCGCTACACCCCCGGCCCTATTTTTTTTATACTTTATTTTGAAACCGGGTCTCACGAAGTTGCAGAGGGCCTCACTAGGGAGAGAGAGAGAGAGAGAGAGAGAGCTGAGGCTGGCCTTGAACCCGGATCTCCGGTCTCCGCCTCCCAAAGTACTGGGATTACAAGCGTGCGCCACCATGCCCGGCGAGGTATTTTTATTTCTAATTAGCCAAGGTCTTTGGTTTGTCATGGTAGATCTACAATTCCTTCTCGCTAGATATGTAAGGAAATGTCCCTGAGTCTCCTTCCTATGTTTCCTATCTTGTATCTTACAATGTAAAAATATGACTGCCCTGATTTTAAACTAAATCACTAGGCAGAGATCTCAAGAAATGGGCATAATTATTATTAATGCAGTGCCTCCTTCAAAAATAGAGATATTATGCTGGGGTATGGCCTGGTGGTAGAACATGCCCTTAGCATATGTGAAGCCCTGGGTTCAATCCCGAGCACACATGCACACACCAGAAAGTAGGGCTGTATCATCATGCGGCACATAGTGAAATTTCTTTCTGCAATGGACTGCATATACAGCAGTTGTCCCATAAGATTCTATCACCTAGTAACATCACAGATGTCAGAGTTTGTGTAAGCACACTCTTTGATGTTCATACAATGACATTCAGCTATAATCTCAGCTACTCAGGAGGCTGAGGCAGGAGAATCGCAAGTTCAAGGCCACCCTGACCAACTTAGCAAGACCCTGAAAACTCTGTCTGAAAATAGAATAAAATAAAAGGGCCAAGGATGTATAGCTCAGTAGCAGAGTACTTGCCTCACAACTTAAAGCCCTAGGTTCAATCCTTTCATTCCCTGACATGGGTCTACATCAATTACCGTATCCAGACTTAAATGTGATTATTTACTTTTCACATCCAACAGCTCCTAAATCTCTTTGATCACTCGTTTTCCCTCATGGACCTTTATCTCAATCTTTTATATATATCCAAACATGG
This sequence comes from Glis glis, assembly GCA_004027185.1. Taxonomy (NCBI): domain Eukaryota; kingdom Metazoa; phylum Chordata; class Mammalia; order Rodentia; family Gliridae; genus Glis; species Glis glis. The sequence goes on along the minus strand of PVJS01051111.1, from coordinate 4,418 downwards.
AATTATCGTAGCTGCATATGGTTTTCCAGAGGCTCTTACATTACTATAGTAATCTTTTTTCCAGATTTCCAGAACTACAGGCCTGTTTAGCAAAGCATTTTGCTGACATTTTCAATAAACAGTTTAAAGATTAGTATGAATTCCATGTCCTATGTTCATCACTTACAGACTATCATTGTGTGTGTGTGTGTGTGTGTGTGTGTGTGAGATTGAACCCAGGGGCGTTCTACCTCCGAGCTACACCCCCGGCCCTATTTTTTATCCTTTATTTTGAAACCGGGTCTCACTAAGTAGCTGAAGCTGGCCGCGAACCTGGATCCTCCGGTCTCAGCCTCCCAAGTACTGGGATTACAAGCGTGCGCCACCACACCTGGCCAAATGATGTTCTTAAAGAGGTCTTTTCATGTAGTTGCTCATCATGAGAAAGGTTATTATTGCCATTCAAAGGTAAATGCTATTATATTTATATTCAAGCTGACATTAGAATCAAAGATTAGTATTTCGCAGACTAATTATAATTAGCCTTATGGTTTCTCTTCTCCCTGAGTCATAAATATCTTTTTGAGGAAAAGAAATGTGAAGCAACAATGGTACAAGAATATTCATATATTTTTCTTGCGGTACCAGGGATTGAACCCAGGGGCGTTCTACCTCCACGCTACACCCCCGGCCCTATTTTTTTATGCTTTATTTTGAAACTGGGTCTTACAAGTTGCGGAGGGCCTCACTAGGTAGAGAGAGAGAGACAGGGAGAGAGAGAGAGAGCGAGCAAGCTGAGGCTAGCCGCGAACCCGGATCCTCCAGTCTCCGCCTCCCAAAGTACTGGGATTACAAGTGTGCGCCACCACGCCCGGCTGAATATTCATATTTTAAGGCTTGGTCTGTTTTTATTAGTCTTTGACATCTCAGTGATAGGAACAACTTGTAACTTTTCTTCCTTGGTTTTCTTCTAGTGTTTGGGAAAAAAAATTTCTGTCTTTTCCTCTTTCAAAAGTAGGATCAGAAGCCAGGTGTGGTGGCAAACACCTGTAATCCCAGTACTTGGGAGGCTGAGACAGGAGGATTGTGGCCTCAGCAACTTAACAACGCCCTCAACAACTTAACGGGATCCTGTTTCCAAATAAAAAATAAAATAGGGAAGGGGTTGTAGGTTGAAGGCCAAATACCCCTGGGTTCAATCCCAGAACCACAGGGGAAAAAAAAAGTAGGATCAAAATCAGAGTCAGGTATGGTGGCTCACACCTGTAATCCCAGTACTTGGGAGGCTAAGACAGGAGGATCACCAGTTGGAGGCCAGCTTCAGCAATTTAGACCCTGTCTGGGTTCAATTCCTAGTACCACCAAAACAAAAACATAGTATCAGTAACATACATAGTCATTATGTGTGAGAGTGGGAAATGTAATTTTATTTACCTATAGTTGATTCATTTCTGTTAAAAAAATACATTATTACTAATTGCAAATGTGTGTTACTTATTGAGTTAGAGAAAGCAAATGAAATTGTACTCTTGGACACTAAAATTGTGAAATAGAGCCGGGCATAGTAGTGCATGCTTATAATCCTAGTACTTGGAGACTAAAACCAGAGGATCGCAGGTTTGAGGAAAGTCTCAACAATTTAGTGAAATTCACTAAATAGCAATTTAGTGAAACTCTGTTTCAAAAAAAAAAAAAGGGCTGGGGGTGTAGCTCAGAGTTAGAATGCTCCTGGGTTCCATCCCCAGTACTGCAAAAAAAAAAAATTGTGAAATAGGTAAAAGTTTTGAAATGTGAATGCAGAGAAATGAAACTATTAAAAGGAATTTGAAGGCTGGGCGTGGTGGCGCACGCTTGTAATCCCAATACTTTGGGAGGCGGAGACCGGAGGATCCGGGTTCGCAGCCAGCCTCAGCTCTCTCTCTCTCCCTGTCTCTCGCTGTCTCTTCTCTCCTTAGTAAGGCCCTCCGCAACTTCGTGAGACCCGGTTTCAAAATAAAGTATAAAAAATAGGGCTGGGGGCGTAGCACGGAGGTAGAATGCCCCTGCGTTCAATCCCCGGTACCGCAAAAAAAAAAAAAGGAATTTGAAGCTGATGTGTGGTAGCACATATCTGTAATCCTACTACTTGGAGGCCGAGACAGGAGGATCACAGGTTCACAGCCAGCCTTGGCAATTTAGCAAGGCCCTCCACAACTTAAGTGAGAACCTGTTCTCAAATAAAACATAAAATAGGGCTGGGGTGTAGTTCAGAGGCAGAATTCCCCTGGGTCCAATCCCCAGTACTTAAAAAAAAAAAAAAGAGGAATTTGTTATTAGTACTACAGAAAAAATGAATGATAGTTGAGGAAGTAATCAAATTGGATTTGCTATATTGTTCCTACATGTACTATAAAACTATTAAAATTAAATATTAATTTGACATTTAACTTAAAACGTTGAATACCTGACAGACACTGAGTACCAATTTGGTAATTTTTCCTTCTATTTTTCTTTAAAATATTGTTTATTATTGGTTCACATTTTCAGTTGACTTATTTTACTTAGACTAAAAATACCAATAAATTTGTTTAAATTTTTTATTTGGAAACAGGGTCTCATTAAGTTGAGAAGGGCCACATTATATTGCTGAGTCTGGCCTTGAACCTGCGATCCTCCTGTCTCTGCCTCCCAAGTACTGGGATTACAAGTGTGCACCACCACGCCTGGTATTGTTTTGTTTTGTTTGCCCAACTGGGGATTGAACCCAGGGGCATTCTACCTCTGAGCCACACCCCCAGCCCTGTTTTTTATTCTTTATTTTGAAACAGGGTCTCACTAAGTTGAGGAGGGCCTCACTAATAGCTGAGGCTGGCCGCGAACCTGCTATCCTCCTGTCTCCGCCTCCCAAGTACTGGGATTACAAACCTGTGTCACCACACCCAGCTTTTTTTTTTTTTTACCTGTTGTAAAAGGAGGTGTTTTTTGGTAGTGTTCGGTGGTGGATGTTTAAAGTTAAGTTCATTGCCAAACAATACACATAAATTAATATTCATTTTTATATTTTAAACATAAACAGGGAGCCAGGCATGGTGGAACACGCTTATAATCCCAGTACTTAGGAGGCTAAGACAGGAGGATCGCAGGTTCGCAGCCAGCCTCAGCAACTTAGAGGGGCCCTCCGCAACTTAGTGAGACCCTGTTGCCAAATAAGAAATAAAATCAGGTTGTGCGTATAACTTGGAGGTAGAATGCTTCTGGGTTCAGTGCCCAGTACCAAAAAATAAATAAAGGTAAGCAGGAACATAAATATTTTAATTCATTGACAGTATTATTCAAAAGTCAACATGAAAAGAGCTGCCAAATTATAACAAAGAACTTTTAAAACTAAAAGGCAACAAGAAAAATAAAATTACATTTAGTATGTAGAACATTTTTTTACTTGAAAAATAATGTTTTAGCCAGGCATGGTGGTACATGCCTGTCATCCCAGTACTTGGGAGGTTGGCATAAGAGGATTGCAGATGTGAGGCCATTGTGTGGCAATTTAGCAAGACCCTGTTACAAAATAAAAAATAAAATCGGGCTGGGACGTAGCTCAGAGTTAGAACACCCCTGGGTTCAATCCCCAGTACCACAAAAAAAGAAATAAATTGTATATGTGTGTATGGTACTGGGAATTGAACCCAGGGGCATTCTATCTCTGAGCTCCATCCCCAGACCTTTTTTGTTTGTTTTGTTTTTGAAACAGGGTCTCACTGGGTTCTAAGAGTCTCCTACATTGCTGAGGCTGCCCTTGAACCTATGATCCTCCCATCTCAGCCTCTCAAGTACTGGGATTACAGGCGTGGACCACCATGCCTGACTTTTTGAGACAGGGCTCATTAAATTACCCAGGCTGGCCTGGAACTTACACCCCACATTTTAAAATATTTTCGATTTGGCACAACTACTAACATAGAGTACTTCCCTGAGTTTTGTTTTGTTTTGTTCATTCATTTCACCAGCAAGGAAAAAAAAATCAAACTATTCCATTAAACTGCATATTAGTTCTTTTTTTTTTTTTTTGCGGTACCAGGGATTGAACGTTCTACCTCCGCGCTACGCCCCCGGCTCTATTTTTTATACTTTATTTTGAAACCGGGTCTCACGAAGTTGCGGAGGGCCTCACTAGGTAGAGTGAGAGAGAGGGACAGGGAGAGAGAAAGAGAGAGAGAGAGAGAGAGAGAGAACGCTCGCGCGCACGCACATGCGCGCGCTGAGGCTGGCCGCGAACCCGGATCCTCCGGTCTCCGCCTCCCAAAGTACTGGGATTACAAGCGTGCGCCACCACGCCGGGCTAGTTCATTTCTTGTAATGGAAACAACTACAGATTTCATATTAGCTCAATTTCAATTAATGCTTATGGATTATATGATGTGTAATTGTAATTCTTTTTTTTTTTTTTTTTTTTTTTTTTTTTT
>PVJS01051110.1:0-14086 GCA_004027185.1 Glis glis | reverse complement strand
TATAAAAAATAGGGCTGGGGGCATAGCGCGGAGGTAGAACGCCCCTGCGTTCAATCCCCGGTACCGCAAAAAAAAAATATTAAACACATTTTTAAAAAACAATTGATATCATCACTTTTCTCAGTAAAGGAAGAAAATGGGGCTTTCTGCTGAAGAACTGTATCATTTGGAATAAGCAGAAAGGAGAATATTGAAGAAAAGTGAGCAGGGCTGCTCAGTATTTTTAGAAGGATAAAACAGACCTGGCTGTAGCAATATATTGTAGTGTTTTTAAACCTCCCAGATGTGTACTCCTTCTACAGAAGGGTTCGTTGGTCTGACTTAACCTTTGAGAAGCCACACTGTTAGACTGATCTAAAGCTGGAGGTTTATGGTATTGGGGCTACAGGAGAACAGAGTCCCCAAAAGGTTGAAATTGCTTGCCAAAAGAATGGTTGAAGGTATGGATTATGAGAACTAGACTGGACAGGGTTTGTAGCGGATTCAATGGTGGCCTGAGAAAGTAGGGAAAATGAATGATATTAAAACTAGAAGCTTCCATAAGCCCAAAAAGCAGATGGAATAGCAGCGATAGTAAGAGCTGGAAGGACAGGGGTAGCAGTCAGTACTGGTAGTTGAAGAATTGCCAAGGTATAATAACTAGGAAGCTCTTTCAAGGCACAGCACAAATTTCATTTTCTCTAAGAAGCAAAACTCTTGAATTCTTATAGCTCTTACTATATATAATCACTAATATTAACTTTTAGAGTCTAAATTGTACTACAAGGGCAGAAACTAAGTTTATTTCACTCATCACTGTATATCACACACACACAGGCACATACTCAATGACTACTTGTAAATGAACTGATTAAAGAACAGAATTTGAATTTACTGTTATTCAAGTTTGTGACAAATGGAATTGTATACTTCTCTGAGGGTACAGTGTCTTGTGCTTCTATCTCTCCCTAGAGTACCTAATGAGCACGTTATATACATCAGATACTTACCAAATCTCCACCACCACAAAAACCACAAGAAAATGTCAAAGAAGTATATACCAGAGGAGAGAGTTGCATAATCCCAAACTTCCCTCACGTGTTGATATACTACCCCTGAAGTCCTCCAAATGTTATTATATACGCACTCTAACACTGAGCATATCTCCCCAACTTAACAATTAAAATCATCACTTAAAAATGAATTTTTGTTCTATTAAGCAGTAATACTCTGCACAAACTTTAATAAGGTCCAAGGTCATTAAAGAAAAGGACAATGTCTTCTTATTTTATGTGACTAAGGATCTAAGTAAATAAGAAATTACTGACTGGTTGAATTTTATCACTTGACAACTTTGCCAAGGAATTCATTAAAAATTAATGATTATTTGCTTTATTTCCTTTGTTTTGTCCTGAGTTCTTTCACACTATGCCATTTTTTGAAGTAAAATTCTCATTTTTTAATGTCCAGAAATGTTTCAATACACATTTCTAAGATTTGATCTTCCCTCAAACTATAACCCACTTCCAGTATAGAGAAAAATAAAATAAAATGCTAGAGTTGCTATTCCAAACTTAGCCACTACTTTTGGTGTGAATTACTGTTATGAAAAGTTGTACTTAAGAAAATCGACTGAGTGCTGAAGATCATCCTTAACCTTTATCAATTTAGACAAATGCTACTTCTTTGGGGTGGGTTTTACCAATAACTGAACCAAATCATTTAGTGACTTGTGTGAAGTGTGGCAGCTTCTGCACATGAATTATCTATCAGACTAGCTATTATTCCAAATACAAAATTCCAGGTGAGTACATACCAATGCTAAAAGCCCTTGTTACTTTATACCAATGTAAATTTCTATCAATACTTACCTAAGTAATCACCTCTCCTTTCAGTTACAAGGGAGCTCTAAAGAGAAAAGAGGGGCAGGAAACCTGTCTGTAAGATTCTAATTTAATTGGTCTGAGCTGGGATTCAGATAACAATACTTTAAAAATCTCCTGGATAATTCTAATGTACAGTGGGGGCTGAGAACCAATTTTCAAATCCCTTTCTTACAATTTAGCAAGGCACACTGCAGCACAAAACGTTTAAATGAGCAATGGCCTAGTGATGAAGTGTTAACTCCTTGGGCCAGCAGGCAAACATCTCCACAATGTGGTCTCATGCCCCCTACTTCAATCAAACTAGCTTAATCATCATATCTCTTGAAAACATCATTCATAATTTTAGTACTACACCTTCTTCTTTTCCCCCTTTTTGGCCATCCTTCCATCTGAAACTTCTCCCACTCTCCACTATTCAAGATCTAGTTCAACTTCCTATATCTCCACAAAGTACACAGGGATTCATCTCTGAATTATGAGATTCACTATCTGTAAAACATACCTGGTATTTGCTACCACCTTGTACCATAATTTATCTCTACCCTTAGTTCTACTCTTCAGCTACATTGAAAGCTCTGCAGAGGATAAGCAGGATGACAAATGCCTGTGTAGTTAGAGCTTACTCAAGTATATAATACATGTTTGTTGTCAGTAATGATGATGAAAAAGAAAAACATTCAGGCATATAAAACTAAATATTCAAAATGAATTCTTTAGTTGGGCATGGTGGCATATACCTATAATTCCAGTACTTGGGAGGCTGAGGCAAGAGGATCATAGGTTCGAGGACAGCCTCAGCAACTTAGTGAGACCCTGTCCTCAAAATAAAAGTTAAAAAGAGACAGGGTATAGTTCAGAGGTAGAATGCCCCTCGGTTCAATCCCTAGTACCAAAAAAAATTCTTTTTTTCTTTTTAATTTACTTATTTACCGGGCCCAATTTCTTTCTATGATCCAAGTACTCATAAAAACGGCATTTTTAAAAACCTGTTTCACGGGGCGTGGTGGCGCACACTTGTAATCCCAGTACTTTGGGAGGCAGAGACCGGAGGATCCGGGTTCGCGGCCAGCCTCAGCTTTCTCTCTCTCTCTCTCTCTCTCTCTCTCTCTCTCTCTCTCTCCTTAGTGAGGCCCTCCACAACTTTGTGAGACCCGGTTTCAAAATAAAGAATAAAAAATAGGGCCGGGGGTGTAGCGCGGAGGTAGAATGCCCCTGGGTTCAATCCCTGGTACTGCAATAAATAAATAAATAAATAAATAAATAAATAAATAAATAAATAAAAATAAAATCCTGTTTCTGCTGGGAAAAGTGGTGTACTCCTATAATCCCAGTACTTGGGAAACTGAGACAGGAAGATCACAGATTCAAGAACAGCCTCAGCAACTTAGCAAGACCCTGTTTCAAAACAAAAAACAAACGAACAAAAAGGGCTGGGGGTGAAGCTTGGAGGTAGAAAGCCCCTGGATTCAATCCCCAGTACCACAAAAAAAAAAAAAAAGCTGTTTCTCATACTACAATTTATTGGTCAGTGTATAAGTCTACATTTATTGGCAACTTTCGCTGACTTTAAATATCTGACACTTTTGAAAAACTGTATTTTTTCCTTTTTCCTTACAATAACTGAGAATATCTTTTTTTGAATGTTTCATGTATTTTTTCAAGTATACTGCACTCTGATTTAGCATAGCTTTCTTCTTCTTTTTAAAAATTGTCTCTTAATAGAAAGCTTTGGGATCAGAAAATACTGTTCCAATAGTTGTGTGTTATTACAAGGGTCCATTAGATCTCAGCGTACTTAACTTTTTCCTGCTGCTTAGTGTGCCGGCTCCTTTACCCCATAAAGTCAAGAACAAATGTTAAGTCACCAAACCTTACCACATTTTACTGCCTTAACAGTGGAACAAGGGTCGGGTAAGTAATGTTCTAGGTAAAATCGCCTTTGACCCCGATCTTACACACCAGGGCCTTTAATAATAATGACACGTACATTTACCTTTGTAACTCACTGTTACCAACTAACGTCATCATTATTCGTATGTTTAGTTAGCACCCAACGTCCACTCTTCCATTTTCCCATCTAAAGAAACTGAGGCTGAAGAGAAAGAAAGCAGAGCCAGGCTTAAGGAAACACAGCTGTCTCCATAACCACAGCTCAGTCAGAAACACTAAAAAACTCTACTACTGAGTTGACACCTGGACAGACCCCAAACTTAGCTCTCCACTACTCTCCAACCTACCATCCAAACTTGGGTCTGATTCAAACTTAAAGAAATCCCTAAGATCTGGGACAAGTGACGTGTTTCCACTTGGTACCTCCTACACAGATCCCCTCCTGTCGTCCCACTTTCGGGCCCAAATGCCAGTGACAGTCCGATTTCCTCCCACGCCCCTCCACCAGCATGGCCAGTCCCAGGTCCCCACACTTCGACCGTCAGCCCTCTTCTTACCCAGGCCTGCACGCCTCATCCTGCCAGAGAGGGAGGGAAAGGAGGGCGGGGAGAAATGGGTAGGAAAGGGCCAGGGGTCACTCGGACCTCGTCTTCAGTCCCAGGGCCCCGCCGAACACCAACTTCTTGTCCCAAAGCGCCACGACATCACTGGAGTCTAAACACCGCGCTGGATGATGGCGTCACCGGGCGCGTATTGGTGTCCTGCGCGGAGGGTTGAATGGCATTCTGGGAAATGTAGTTCGCGGCCAACGAGGGCCGTGCGGCGGGGGGCGTGGCGGGAACCGGGTTCCTGGAGCGGGAGGGGCTTCCGGGGGAGTGGTTCCCACGACCCGGCTTGGACTACCGGGCTCTGACCCTGGGTCTCCGCTCCTTGGCTGGTTCCTGCAAGTTTGCTTTCAGATGTTGGATCCCCCGAGTTTAACCCAGTGGACTTGCTTCTCCCGGGCCACAAGCAGATGGTTTACTTATCTTTCCTGATTCAGCCTAGTGCACCCTCTCACCCCCGAGTCAGATCAGGGACAGTCAGGAAAAACTTTGTCCAAGTTTCTCCTTTTACAAACAAGTAATCTGAAACCCATAGTAGGGACAGTAAAAAGTAACCGATTTGTACCTGGCCATACTCAGTGGAGTAGAGAAAACCAGGTCCTTTGGAGCAGGAGTCCTGCTAAACTTAGAGCAATCAAGGAAGGAGGGGGTCTCCCGGATTTTCTGTTAATACATTTGATGCACTTCTAGAAAGAACCAGAAAAAGAGCTGTTGAACCAAAAGAACTATTCTTTTTTTTTTTTTTTTTTTTTGCGCGGTACTGGGGATTCTTTCTTTGGTAGAAAGAACCAAAGAATTATTGGTGGGACTGCAAATTAGTACAACCACTGTGGAGATCAGTATGGAGGCTCCTCAAGACTAGGAATGGAACCACCATATGACTCAGCTATACCAATCCTGGTATCTTTCCAAAATAAAGTCAAAATACTTATAGGGATGCATGCTTACCCATGTTTATAGTAGGATAATTCACAATAATCAAGTCGTGGAAAAAACCTAGGTATCCATCTACAGATGAATGCATAATGAAAATATGTTATATAAACAATGGAATTTTACTTAGCCATAAAGAACAACAAAATTATGTCATTTGCAGGAAAGATGGCTGGACTATTATGCTAAGTGAGATCAGCCAGTCCCAGAAAGTCAAGAGTTCAATGTTTTCTCTCATATGTGGACGCTAGAGAGAAAATAGGAAACAAATGGGACTTCACATAATTGAGAGACCAGTAGAATAGTGGAAGGGGATTGAGGGAGGGACATGGGGAGGATAAAAGGGAGAACTGATGAAGGAAACAGTTCAAATTATGCTAGGCCCATGTATGAAGGCATCACCACCAATCTCACTATTGTGTACGAGAAGGGGTGGGTAGCAGGGTGGGACCTGAAGGGTCCTGTGTGCTGTTTGTACGACTTCAAACGTTTCTATGATATATAATTACAATCACCAATGAAAGAATATATAAAACAAGAACCATGACTTTTAGCTGGTAAATAGACCTAAGAATCCCTTATACTCCCTCCCTCTTAGATCTGTTTTAACTTACACTGACACTGAAGGATACTGATATATTGCTTGCACATGGCATTGTGTCAATCTGGGAGTTTAAAAGCTCGTTGGTGGGGTGAGGAGTGGAGTGGTATTGATGTAGGGATTAATCAAAGAATTTCATTTTGTCTCACAGGATTATTTATTATAAAGCTATAATGAATTGATGATTTCTGAAAAATCTGTTATGCACTAGGTGTTCACCACCCACGTTTGTGGTTTTGTTGCTCCTGCTGCACGACAGTGGCATAGTCTTCATTCTGGAGAGTTCTGAAAATGTAAACTCTAAGCATGTAGTGTTTCCTCATTGTCAGCTTCCCAATTTTAACATTGATGGTAACAGTGACTTAAGTCTCTGTTTTAAGGCTGCTATTGTAAAATACACACAAAAACAATTTTAATAAGAGTTATTAACCTGGGCAATAAAGTTAATCCAATAGCGTTTTTCCTTTATTTTTATGTTCTTACTATTTTTATTGGTGCAATGTAATTATACAGCATAATGAGATTCAAAGTGATACAAACATACATACATACATCACTTACTGTATTTCCAGTAGAATTTTGAGAAAAAATCTTCATAAAAATAAACCATCATTCTCTAAAAGCAAATGAATTAAATAATGATTATAAGCAGGGACAGTGATAACAAATAAGCACCAAAGATCCAATACAATGATAGTTGGGCTTCCTTTTTTACTTAAAAATCCACGGAAGCCTTTTATTTTGCTAAAAAATACATGTTCTATAACCAAAACATGTTAGAAAATATGGTGTTATTTAATTGCTGACCCAAATGTAAAAATGGGTATTTGTGAAGGTCTAGTGTCATGTTTACCAAAACTGAGCATATAAATGGCATAAAATGTGTGTTCATCCTCTTGTAAACTAGTTTTCTTACATGTTGGGGAGACATAAAAATAAAATACAACCAGGCAAGGTAGCACACGCCTGTAATCCCAGTATTTGGGAAGCTAAAACAGGAGGATCACAGGTTTTAGGCCAGCCTCAGCAACTTAGCAAGGTTCTCAGCAACTTAATAAGACCCTGTTTCAAAATAAAAAATAAAATAGGACTGAGGGTGTAGCTCAGAAGTAGAATGCCCTGGGTTCAATCCCTAGTACCACAGAAAGGAAGGAAGGAAGGAAGGAAGGAAGGAAGGAAGGAAGGAAAGAAGGAAAGAAGGAAGGTTAAAGGAAAACAATTAAGTGTTAAGTGTTTCAGGAAGTAAAGCTGGTTCATATTGAGTTTGTGACCTCAAATCCTAAGTCGTTTTGTATTACTTCTTTTGCCAGTCTCATATTAGGACTATCTCATCTGAAAATATTTTGCATTCAAAAGTTAAGGCAGAAAAGATAGATTTAATGCCCAGAGCAATAATTATTAAACATGACCACCATTTACATAGAAACCAGAAAGAATTCTTTTCATTTTTTGCATTTTTCTATATTTTTTCTTTTTAAAGTCAAATCTCTTAATTCTTTTTACTGACTGAAGACAAAGTTCTTGGAGATGAACAGCATCTATAACTTCTTGATTCTCATAGGATAATCTCACAGGAAACATTTAATCTTTGGGGATTTCCAGAAGATGACTGACTGAAAATGACAAAATAATATTAACTCCTTTATAGCAATTACAGAAGCAAGAAAAATGCACAGCAAATATCTGAATTTTGGTATGAAATTGGACCTTTCTTTTTCCTGTTTGTCTGCTTCCTGTCCATTTGTATTATCTCTTTCTAACTAAATTCCAGGACCAAGCCAAGGGAAAACAGCATACTAAGCTCTCAAAATTGGCTAAATAAATGTTAACAAATTTTCCAATCATGGAGCAAATTCAGTATCTTGAGCATTGTATTTAAACTGTAATAAAATGTAAACTAAAATCAGATAGCTCTTTACTTAAAAACAGACTCTGAAACAAAGGCTGGTTTGTAAGTCGGTTGTTTGGCACTTAAAACATATATTTCCTGGTGACTGAAATGGTGGTCATGTTCCCAGTCCAGTCCAGAAAAGCACCTATCATCGTTCTCAGGTTGGCTAAAGTCTACATAACCCACAGGATAGCTGAAATGCTATATATTTTCAGTGAAGACGAGCAGAAAAAATAGGTGGTGATCCTTGTGATAAAATTAAGTAATATATTTTTAAAATAAATGGATTTTTTTAAAAAATATGTTTATTACTCTTGTTTGAGAAAGAATGGGTTTTACTTAAAATTCTAGAGAATGCAAAGAAAAATTTCAAGGAATTTTCCAACCCCATCTACCAGATCTTCCTCTCCCACAATTCAGGGGTATAACTAGCACTAATGGAATGCATTTCAACCATTGTTAGTAAAAATGAGACACACAATTCCAATCAATAAGTCTCCAGCAGAGATAGCTACATACTTTTCAGGGCCCCATGCAAACTAAAACTGCAGCAACCCTAGTTCAAAAAACAAAACAAAACAAAACAAAAAACAAAACAAATCATGGGAAAAAGTATAATTAAAAATATTTAAGCATAAAGCTTTTTTTTCTTTCTCCATGATCCTCTCAACTTGTCACATTGCTTTTATTTGCTATTTAATGTCCTTCTAACAAAGAAATAGTAATATTAATTATTAGCATGAATTTTATGCTTCATCTTGATATTGTGCAATGACAGTTTTAAATGCAAACATAGGAGTATTTAACTCATGTGAAAACACTGAAATACAATTTGTAATTTTTAGCTCATATATGAATATGCATTTCATTTTTACTAGAACAGTGGAAACACTGCACAAAACTAACTCAGCTCTTTTTATTGCACATCTTGATATGCAAGTGTTCTACTGACCTTCAGCTTATTGATAAGAGGGACTGAAAGAAAAAGAAAATGTGGACTGCCTTGTCTTTTCCTCTGCTTCTATGTCATTATTTTTTAGCACAATTGGTTAATACAAGTACATAGGATGAGTAAGGAAGAATATAATAGGTTTTCTTGGTCATTTTCTTCTTTCTGCAGAACTTATGATTCAAGCAGAACATGTGGCCTTTTGGAGCTATAGGTGTCCAGGCTTAAGCATGAACTTAACACATTTACCTTCTACTCGCTTTATGTTCGGCTGAACTCTCACGCATCATGGGGCCACTGGAATTCTCCATTCATGGGCCATTGCATGCACTATATTCAAATAAGTGGCAATGAAAACAAATAATGCATATATCTCCTCTGCTCATGTGTATGTTGCCTTGTTCCATTAGACTTCATTTACAGAACACAAGGTCAAAGGTAAAGCCATTAAGAATTTCAAAACAGTGATTTCAGAACAATAAGCCAACTGTAGAAGGCTGAGCAAGGGTCCTATGCCATTGCAAAAGCTGTATGCCCATGAACCTGCTGTGATCTTCAGAGAGAAGTTTTCCAAAGAAATGGGGCAATAACTGGTAGAGAAAAAAGAAAGGAAATGAGTGAATACAGATTAGGTAAATATTCAGAGAGAGACTTAATAAAATGAATATTTAAACCGAGCAGTGAAATTCACAGGGAAGAATGAACGTAGAGCATGCTATACATGTGATGCCCTAAGGGAAAGGAAAGAAGAAGGAGGAAGGGAAGAATTGTAAGTTACATAGTCCTCCAAAACCACATACCAAGCCTGTTTCCATCTGGAGTGAATGGTTTATATGGTTAATGAGCCATAGATGAGTGAAATTCTTGTGACTTAGTACCTACAGGCTGCAAGAAAATTTATCTTCCAGGTAGGTGTAATCCCGGCAAACCTCAGAGATGGGATTTGATGGCAGGAATGAGGTTTTTTCTTGTTTTCTTCCAAGTTGTTTCACTCTTCCAGTAATTCTGATACATTAGGAAGTTCTCATTCTGGGAAATGATTCCTGCCTTAATGTCAGTTAATCAGTAGCTGTGAATTTTCTGACTATCTGGTTCCACAGATAGAGAGCAGTGTGTTGTAAAGCTAAATTTCAAAATGGGCAATTTGCATTGGCTGCCCTTTTAATAGTCCAATTTTAAAGACATCTTTGACATTTCTAAAACATCATTTTAGATTAAAGAAGATAGGTTTAATTTCCATTGCCTAGAAAATATCAATGTTGTGTGTTTCAAAAGGCTCTGCATTATCTATCATTCAAGATCAATTTATTCAAGTTGATAGTCATTTTATCTTAATAGTGTTTATTATTCAAGAAGTATATTGAATTATCACATCAATACATTCAAAGTACAAAAGGAAACACGATGTATACAACTTGGTTTTATTCCTATAGCACTGTTAGACACTTTGACAGACATGTTATTTTATTGCTCCACTTACTGACATTTTTCCCCAATGATGCAGATTAAATTTTTATATATGAGAAACACAAATTTTTAATAAGTTGTTCTTGGATTGAAATATGCTATCAGTTTTTATATAGTAGACATTCACCTAATTTGTCTGTTTTTATAAAATGTAATGGTCTCATGTCTCTTGATTTCTAGTATTGGGCCAAGACTGTTTCACAGGTATCCCAAAGTAATCTCATCTTTGATTTAGTTTATTGACAGAGAAGTGTTGTCCAGATAGAATCCAAACGACCAGTTTTATAACCTTGTAAGTCATTAAACATAATCACACAGTCAGCTAAGATGGTCAAATTTTATACATTCAGTACTTGGTTCTTTTTATTTCCATAGGCCAAATTTAACTACTTCAGAATATTAGGTAGTGTTAAAATGATTTAATCATTATACCAAAAGTCATTATTATTTGACACCCACCTTCTAAGAGGATCAAGTCTGGTATTCCTTTAAAACTTATTCATGCTTTCAGTAACTTCTTCCTGTAACTGTTATGCACTGACTTCCACTTCCCAGTTTCCTTTATCGTACCTGTGTATCAGAAGATACAGATTACATTATTTTGCACATTATAAGCAGTGACTTCACTTATGTGGTGGTGACACTGTAGTATAACGGTGGCAAGGTAATTTTTCAATAAATATCATTAGTTCAATTGTATATTCACATAAAATATAATGACTTCTACCTCCCTCTTTATATTTTTGCGGTGCTGGGGATTGAACCCAGGGGCATTCTACCTCCGAGCTATACCCCCAGCCTTATTTTTTATTCTTTATTTTGAAACAGGGTCTCACAAAGTTGCAGAGGGCCTCACCAAGTAGCTGAGGCTGGCCTCAAACCTGCAATCCTCCTGTCTCAGCCTCCCAAGTACTGGGATTGCAAGTGTGCGCCACTATACCTGGCCTACCTCCTTCTTATATAATATTAATTTGAGGTAGGTTATAACTTAAAGTGAAAGGTAAAACAAAAGTTTAAAAAGAAAATATAGGTAGCTTTGGGTTAGAAAGCATTGTTAAGCAAGAAACAAACAGCAATAAACAAAGAGGGAAATTTTGATAAATTTCACTACATTAAAAATAAGAACTCACGTTCATTAAATAATACCATTAAAATAGTGGAAAGACCAATCACTAAGTGGAGTATATTTGCAATACATGTATCAAACAAATGATTTATATGGAAAACATAAAATTCTTTGGCAAATGCAAAAAAAATACAAGAAACTCAATAGGAAAATGGGCAAAAATGTCAAAAAGTCCTTCACAAAAGAGGACAATCAAATGGCCAATATATATTTAAAATGTTGTTCAACATCATTAGACATCAGGAGAATGCAAAGTAAATTCACAATGGAATAGAATTACACCTCCTCAAAAGTGTGTGTGTGTGTGTGTGTGTGTGTGTGTGTGTTTGTGTGTGTGTGTGTGTGTGTGTGTGTGTGTGTAGAATGCCAAGTGTTTATAAAGATGCAGATCAATTAGAACTCTCGAATGCTGTTGGAAGTGTGTTAATTGGTACAACCATCTTGGATAACTTCTTGACAATATCTACTAAAGTTTAAATATACATATGCATACTTCTGTACTTATATATACAGGGATATATATATATATATATATACATATATATATGCCAAAAGAATTGTTGTAGTTCCTCTATTTGTAATAACTACAAACCAGAAACAATGCAGTTGACCAGCAGCAGAAGAAATGGATAAATAAAGTTTGGCAAATATATCCATTAGAAATGTATACAATGAAGCCGGGTGTGGTGGTTCATGCCTGTAATTCCAGTACTTGGCAGGCTGAGACAGGAGGATTGCCGCTTTGCAGCCAGGCTCAGCAACTTAGTGAGACCCTGTTTCAAAATAAAAAATAAAACAGGGTTGGGGATGTAGCTTGGAGGTAGAACACCCCTGGGTTCGATTCCCAGTACCACACACACACACACACACACACACACACACACAAAGGCATACAATGAGAATGAAAACAAATTCACACAATAAACAACAGCATAGACAAGTCTCACAAACATAATATTAAGTGAAATAACTTGATGGAAAAATGTATTTAGAATGTATAATTTCATTGACATAAAATTCAAAGACAGACACAACTAACTTATGGTAGAAATCTGGAAATAGGTTAACTCTAGATTGAGTAGGAGGGAGCAGAGGAGGTTTCTGAGAGAGTGGTACAATATTATACAATTTATTTTTTTATATATTCATTTATTGGTGCATTGTAATTATACATTTTGATACACATCAGGGTAGCAGCATCATACATGCACACATTGCTCATTTAGCCCTCCCTCAAATCCCACCCTATTCCCTCCCTCTTCCCTCCCTTTCATGCTCTGCATAGTGATTGAGTCTTATAAGTTTGTGTATATACATCATGTGCTAAAGTGTGTTTCCCTCCACTCCCCTCCCAAACTCCCTCAGATCACCTTCTTTGTTCATCTAAAGTTTTCTTCTTCTTTGTCGGGAGTCCCTTCTAAGTCCCATTCTATCTAGCTTCCACATATTAGGGGGGACATCCGACTTTTCGCTCTTAGTGACTTAGTAATTTCACTTAGCAAAATGTTCTCCAGTTCTCTCCATTTCCCTGCAAATGATGTAATTTTGTTCTTCTTTGTGGCCGCGTAAAATTCCATTGTGGACACCTTGGCTGGTTCCAAAGTTTGGCAATTGTGAATTGTGCAGCTATAAACATAGATACACATGCATTAGTCTGGTAGTTTGGTTTCAGTCCTTTTGGGTAGATGCCTACAAGTGGTATTGCTGGGTCATTCGGTAGGTTCATTCCCATTCTTCTGAGGATCCTCCACACTGTTTTCCACAGCAGTTGCACTAATTTGCAATCCCACCGACAGTGTAGTAGAGTTCCTACTTCTCCACATCCTCTCCAGCATTTGTTGTTGTTTGTGTTTTTAATGATTGCCATTCTAATTGACGTTAGGTGAAATCTCAGGGTAGTTTTGATTTGCATCTCTCTGATTGCTAATGAAGTTGAACATTTTTTTAGTGGTGATTTTTTTAAGTTCTCTGTATATTCTAGATATGAGTCCTCTATCAGAGGAGGAGCTGGCAAAAATCTTCTCCCATTCTGTTGGCTCTCTGTTGAGGTTCTTGATTGTTTCCTTTGCTGCACAAAAGCTCTTTAGTTTAATGCAATCCATGTATTGATCCTCATTTTAGTATCCTGTGCCTTTGGGGTCTTGTTGAGGAAGTCTTTACCTGTGCCTATGTGTTGAAGTGTTGGGCCTATGCCCTCTTCGAGTAGCTGCAAGGTCTCTGGTCTGATTTCTAGGTCTTTGATCCATCTTGAATTGACTCTCGTATAAGGTGAGAAAGTGGGGTTTATTTCTATTTTTCTGCATATGGTTAGCCAGTTTTGCCAGCACCATTTGTTGAAGAGGCTATCCTTTTTCCAGTGGGTGTTTTTAGCCCCTTTGTCAAAAATCAATTGACTGCAGGTGTGTGGGTTTGTTTCGGAGCCTTCTATTCTGCTCCATAGGTCTATGTGTCTGCTTTTGTGCCAATACCATGCTGTTTTTATTACTATGGCTTTGTAGTATAGTTGGAAGTCAGGTATTGTGATGCCTCCTGCATGGTTCTTGTTGCTGAGAACTACTTAGGCTATTCTGGGTTTTTTGTTGTTCCAAATGAATTTAAGGACAGATTTTTCTATGTCAGTGAAGAATGACTTTGGTAATTTAATGGGTATTGCATTGAATCTGTAGAGCACTTTTGGAAGAATGGCCATTTTGATGATATTTATTCTGCCTACCCAAGAGCATGGGAGATCTTTCCATCTTCTAAGATCCTCTTCAATT
>PVJS01051109.1:0-14086 GCA_004027185.1 Glis glis | reverse complement strand
TATCAGTGGAGGCTTATTAGTGTAAGCTGTTCTCAGGGGAGGCATATCAGTGGAGGCTTATTAGTGCAAGCCGTTCTCAGGAGAGGCCTATCAGTGGAGGCTTATTCGTGCAAGCCGTTCTCAGGGGAGGCCTATCAGTGGAGGCTTATTAGTGCAAGCCATTCTCAGGAGAGGCCTATCAGTGGAGGCTTATTAGTGCAAGCCGTTCTCAGGAGAGGCCTATCAGTGGAGGCTGTTTTAATCAGCTTTTTGTTACTGTGACCAACAACAGTGAGGACAACATGGAGGAGGGAAAGCTTATTTGGGCTCCCGGTTTCAGAGGTTCAGTCCATGGTTGGCCAGTTCCAAGGCAAAGACATCATGGCAGCAGGGTGTGGTGGGGAAAACTTCTGAACTCAGGGCAGCCGGAAGTAGAGAGAGAGTGGAGGAGACCAGAAACAGATGTAGTCCTCGAGGCCATGCCTCCAGGGACGCACCTCCTCCCGCCATGCCCCACCTGCGAATCTTTCTGCATCACCACGTGAGCCTTTCTGGGGCCATTCCTTATCCAAATCATAACAAGGCATAGTCCTTTCTTACTATTATTATTATCATTATTCCTATTATCATTATTATACTATTATTATTATTATTACTATTATTATTTGAGGTGGGTTCTTGCTGTGTTGTCCAGGCTGGCCTCAAACTCCTGGGCTCAAGTGTTTCTCCAACCTCTGCCTCTCAGGTAGCGAGCACCTCAGGTGTGTGCCACCACACTGAGCTTCCTTTTCCTTCTCCCCAGATTCAGCCCTTGTATTTAGCAAGAGGGGACTCAGTTCTCTCTGGGAGATTGCAAATTTCCCAGTTTCTATCTCTGTCAGAAACACTACAGGGAGCTGGGCTGTAAAAAATGGGTAAGAAGCCAGGTGTGGTGGCACACACCTGTAATCCCAGTACAGGCTGAGACAGAATCACAGATTTGAGACCAGCCTCAGCAATTTAGCAAGCCCCTCAGCAACTTAGTGAGACCCTGTTTCAAAATAAAAAAGGGCTGGGGGTGTAGCTCAGAGAAAGAATGCCCTGGGTTCAATCTCCAGTACCAAAAATAAAATAAAATAAAATAAAATAAAATAAAATAAAATAAAATAAAATAAAATAATAAAATAAGTAAGAAAGGTTCTCCCTAGAGGAATCACACTTGTACTAGGAGAAGGAAATCGAAAGGAGATGTTGGACTCTCCGTGGAAAACATCAATTCTGAGCCCTTTCTTAGTGGCTGGGGGGGCAGTTTAGGGACAACCTCCTATATTATGGGGAGAGCTGCTGCCCCTTTAAATGAAGGTTCACCTCCTTTCAAGCTGTTCGTTTGCTTCAGAGACAGTCCTTCCAAAGAAAACCACAAGGCACAGGTTTAAACCAGCCAAAGTCCAGCAGCCCCTCTCCCAAGTAACCCAGAATAAACCTTGCTCATTATAAACTTGTGATAACACTAAATTCTCCACCCTGAGGATGTTCCAGTCTGCCACTGTTTAACATGCAGTGTACAAGCAAGAATGACCTTGAATGGCTCAAGTTCAGGAATGTGCCCATCTCTACCTGCGATGAGTCTTTCTTATTCGAATACAAATAAGTTACCCCCATAAAAGGCCCTTGCTTTCTTTGTGTAGTTTCATTGTTGTGGTGTTGTTGTTGTGATGGGGATTGAACCCAGGGCTATTCTACCTCTGAGCTAAGTCCCCAACCCTATTCTATTTTTTATTTTGAAACAGGGTCTCACTAAGTTGTGAAGGGTCTTGCTACATTGCTGAGGCTGGCCTCAAACCTGACATCCTCCTGTCTCAGCCTCCCAAGTACTGTATTAGAGGTGTGCGCCACCACGCCCGACTTGGGTAGAGTTATAGTTATAGGAATTACCCCAGTACTCTCCTTTGCTGCACGTAATGCATCTTTTCCATTCTATCTCCTGGCTGTGTTTATTGACTTTGCACCAGCAAGGATGAACCCACTGGGTTCTGTTACATCTTCCTAAAGTACTTTAATCATGTCACAAATAGTGGTGGGAAAGTTCCTTGGTATTAGGGAGGTCGACTTCTTAGGAGAAAATTAAAGTGAAAGCATTTATTAAGCACTTACTATCTGCTAGTCCATATATAAAGCACTTTACACATAGGAATTCAATTCAATCCCTAATCGCACCCTATTAACTAAATATATTATTAATCCAGTTTATGAGGAAATTGAGGTTATTAAATAATTTGGCTCAAGGTAATAGTAAGTGGAGGAGCTAGGTCTCAGATGCAGGACATCTGATTCCTGGGCCTGTGCTCCTAACCCTGTCCTAGGCTTCCTTCCAGCAGGAGGACAAGGCGTGAGGAGGGGTCCTGGTCCAGACCTGGGTGGAGGGGGCCAGCCGGAGCTGGAGCAAAGGCCAAGGAGAGGCTGCGAAGAGAAAGAACGGGGAGTTTTAGTAGCTGCCATGAGAGGGAAGTTGGAGGAAAAAGAGAGGTGTCTAGGTAGAAAGTTTAGGAATTTTTCTGTATGCAATTTCGAATGAAACTCTTGCATGTCTCCTAAAAAAACCCTGAAAGACCCACATTATTCGCAAGACTTCAGAGTCAGAACGCAGTTACGGACTTCAGAGTCAGAACGCAGTTATGGTTGCAATTTGTGTGTGTGTGTGTGGTGGTGCTAGGGATTGAACCCAGGGGCGTTCTACCTCCAAGCTATACCCTCAGCTCTGTTTTATCTCTTATTTTGAAATAGGACCTCACTAAGTTGTTGAGGCTGGCTGCAAACCTGCGATCCTCCTCTCTCAGTCTCCCAAGTACTGGGATTACAGGTGTGTGCCACCACACCCGGCAGTATGTCTGATTTTCTCCCTGGATATGTTGGTGGCCTTTACTAACAAGAGTTATCAGGTGGTAATGAGAAAGAGAGGAGGGCTTATTTTGATAGAATATAGTTATCTCCTTCCAGAAGGCAAGGGAGCGATCCTTAAAAGAATTAAATTAAATTTATAGTTATATGGGCAAAGAGAAGGCACTGAAACCTCACTGAGCCCACACAAGTACTACGAGAGTAGAGAGAAAGCCTGGTGTGCCCAGGCAGAAAAATACCAAGATGAGCACGCCCTACAACTACCATCGTCACCATCACCACCTCCACCACTGACTCAAGTCAGCGTCCCCAAAGTGATAGCTCTGGGGCTCTGAAGATGGGGGTCGCCTGCTTTCTGCAGACTCTTTCATGAAAGGACGAAGAAGAATGTGCATCAGAGAAATTAAGTCTAATGCCACCAGATGCAGGTTGGCCAGAAATACAGGTAAGTGTCTATAGAGAGATGACCAATGACTAGGGCACTCGGGGAGGACTGAGCTTTTAAACAGCATGGGCTCCGCACTGACCCAGCAGGCAGTTAATTAGATCAGCGGCTGCAGCCAACAGAGAGGACAGAAACCTCTCCATCACCAGCGACACTTCCTCGTGTGAGGGAAGGCAAAGAGGGACAGATGGCTGGTCTCTACTGGCACTTACAATGTCTGTCCTCCTCTCTGTCCCCTCTCCACACTAAATACTGCAGAGATGTTCCCCATCTCCTCCATAATTGTCGGACCCCCGATGCCTGGATAATACTGTCATAGAGTCCACAGTATGGGAATTGCCGGTCTCATCCTATGAACCACTGCCCAGAACACAGGGAGACCCTGGTTTTTAGCCCTATGCATTAGATTCAAAGAGTTTTTTAAAAACTGGAATTGTGTCCAGGGAAGTACCAGTTATATACAAAAGTGTCTCAAAATCATATCGTAAAGAATATTCAAGACAGCCAGGCATGGTGTTGCATAACTGTAATCCTGTTAGTTGGGAGGCTGAGATAGGAGGATTGCAGGTTAAAGGCCAGCCTCAGCAACTTCAAGAAGTGACTCTCAGCAACTAAATGAGACCCTATTCCAAAATAAAAGAGGGCTGGGGCTTCTCTCATTCTTGGGGTGGCCCACATTCTCCCTTGAATGTATATTCCCTACTTTCCTAAATAAATTTTTATATTTAAAAAAAAAGAGGGCTCAGAGGTAGAAAGCCCCTAGATTCAATTCCTAGTACCATATATATATATGTGTGTGTGTGTGTGTGTGTGTGTATATATGTATATATGTATATATATATAGGTATGTGTATATATGGTATGTATATATATATATTTTTTTTTTTTAAAGTGATTACCTGATTATCTTTGACCTGAAGGAATAGGTTAACTGCCTTCCAAGATTTGAAGTGATGTCACATAGAACAATTAGACTTATTCTCTGTGTTTTCAGAAAATAAGCAAGGGGTAAGGTACGTGAAAGGTAGAGGGACACAAATTTTTGTCCTCACGGTGGGGATGGAAGAGCTCTCTAACAATACTCCCGTCAAGGATGGCATGGATGGTTTTCTCACTTGAAATCTTCCTGTAGAGGCTGACTATGATGGGGAAGACAGAGAAGCCCGGGGTTAAGCAAAAGCAGACCATCACTGCCACATCTCCTCCCACCTCTAAGGTGTGTGTGTTTGTGTGTGTGCGCGCGCGCGCGTGCACGTGTTCTGGGGATTGAATCCAGGGGCACTCTACCTCCAAGTTATACCCCCAGCCCCTTTTCTGTTTTTTCTTTTGAAACAGATCTCACTAAGTTGCTGAGGCTGACCTTGAACCTGCAATCCTCCTGTCTCAGTCTCTCAGGTACTGGGATTACAGGCATGTGCCACCATGCCCAGCTCTAAGGTTTATATTTAATGATTTCTTGTCCTCCCTCCCTCCCTCTCTCCTTCCTTGTACTAGGGATTGAACCCAGGGGCATTCTACCTCTGACCTATACCCACAACCCTTTTTAATGATTTTTTTAAATTTCATCTCAGCATATTGACACATGTTTTTGTTTATGTTTTTGTTTTGTCTTGTTTTGAAACAGGATCTTGCTAGGTTTCAGAGAGGGTCTCTATGTTGCTGAGACTGGTGTCCAACCTATGATCCTCCTATCTCAGCCTCCCAAATACTGGGATTACAGGAGTGCATCACTATGCCCAGATCATCCAATTTTTCACTTGATTCTGCTTTATCAATTTTCATGTATGTAAATCTTGTTTCTTTATTTTGTAGAGAGCACCCATAGGAAAATCCTTTATGTATTTAATGCATAATGGCAAGCACACACGGAGGATCGTTACATAATGAGGTGCAACAGATTATTATCTTGCAATCATGAGAAATCTTTAAGAACATATGATCTAGCTGGGCGTGGTGGTGCACACCTGTAATCCCAGTACTTGGGAGGCTGAGACAGGAGGATTACAGGTTCGAGGTCAAGAGAGGAGGATTGCAGGTTCGAGGTCAACCTCAACAACTTAGTGAGGCCCTCGGCAGCTCAGTGAGACTCTGTTTCAAAATAAAAAATAAAATAGGGCTGGGGGTGTAGCTCAGAGGAAGAATGCCCCTGGGTTCAATCCCCAATACCACAATAAATAAATAAATTAATTAATTAATTAAAATACAGCTGGAGTAGCTCAGAGGTAGAATGTCCCTTGGTTCGCTCCAAAGAAGGAGGAGGAAGAGGAGGAAGAGGAGGAGATGATGAAGATGATCGAGCCTTATCCCTCTTCTGATATTTAAACTTTCTCTACATTATTTCTCCCAGATGATCCCCAGGCCCCACTCGAGTATGTTCATCGATGGTGAACTCATTACCTCACAGGGAGCTCTGCAACATTTTGAGTCAGCTTGACCACAGATTTCTCTGTCTCAATTATCTGAGGCTGAGTAACAAACCACATCCAGAATTAATTCCTCAAGGTTGCAATGATTTTTATTGCTGTGGGTTGGCTAGGTGGTTCCCTTTTGGATTTACCTGGAGTCAGCTCTGAGGGGGAACAGGCAAGATGGCGGGGCGCACCTGCCTGGCAGGTGGGGCCGGCTGTCGGCTGGAGCACTTTGGTTCTCTGTCACATGGCCTCTCATCCTCCTTTACATTAAATTCACTTCAGTAATTCTTGGCTCAGTAATAGGCCAAAAATCCATCAAATCCAGTGGTATCTGAGGGTGTCAAGAAGGGAGATGTTTTCCCAACTCCGCTGGCTTTGATGGAGTGGAGAAAATAGATTTGAAGCTTAACTTATTTTGAGTAAAATGAGGAGCCCAAAACTATCCTGTGCCATTTTGTAAGGCCTGAGAATGCAGCATACCCTGAAGTAGCCCAGAAACGTGGGATCCAGGTGGAACCAGATGGCTGGAGCAAGCCACTCCTGATCTAATCTACCTCTGGAGTTTTCATGTCCAAGTAGAATAATGAACCATCCCGGTTTGCCTGGGACTGTGGAGTTTCCCAGGGAGAGAAGCTTTCAGTGTGAAAGCCTGCGAAGTCCTGGGCAAACCAGAACAAACTGGTCTCCCCGATGCAAGAGATATTTAGAATTGCATATCCTAAATATCCTAAAGATGCAAAATGTCACCTCAAGAGAACCGTAGAGACTTTTTTGTGATAACATTTTCATCATCAGATTTTTCTTTCATTTTGTTTCATACAAGCCTTTGGGAATGTGATAAACTTAAGTCACAAATTTTCCATTTTCTGTTGCAAAACTGCTGCATGGCTTTTAAACAGATTAATCCATATATTAACCTAAATCCATTTATCAAAGTGATAAATGAGTAGGAACACATTTAAAGCATATTATCAACCAACAGTTTTCTGGAAAAGTAGTATAGGCAAGTTCAGTTCCCTAGGAAGTAATGAACTAAGAATGAACAAAACAAATTTAATACTAATAATTTCAATTTGCATAATGTCTCCTAAAGAGTTCTTTCAAAATGCTCGAAGAAATGTTTATGAGACACACGGAAGTAGTAGAAGTTGCACCCACTTGTTAATTTAAGAGTTATGGGTTCCAATTTTTATTGTTAGCTTATATGACGTAATGTTTATCTGCAGGTACATCCTTAGATGTTAAATAAGAATAATGTTGGGCCGGACGTGGTGGCGCACGCTTGTAATCCCAGTACTTTGGGAGGCAGAGACCGGAGGATCTGGGTTCGCGGCCAGCCTCAGCTCTCTCTCTCCCTGTCTCTCTCTCTCTCTCTCTCTACTTAGTGAGGCCCTCTGCAACTTCGTGAGACCCGGTTTCAAAATAAAGGATAAAAAATAGGGCCGGGGGTGTAGCACGGAGGTAGAATGCCCCTGGGTTCAATCCCCGGTACTGCAAAAAAAAAAAAAAAGAATAATGTTCACTCTGGGCTCAGTGGTACCTGCCGGTAATCCCAGCACTCGGGAGGCTGAGACAGGAGGATCACAGGTTTGAGACCAGCCTCAACAACTTAGTGAGATGCTGTTTCAAAAATAAAAAGGGCTGGGGGTATATCTCAGAAGTAGAATGCTCCTGGGTTCAATCCCCAGTACCAAAGAGATGAAGAAGGAGGAGGGGGGGGGAGGAGGAAGAGGAGGAGGAAGAGGAGGAGGAGGATCATGACATATTGAATTTGTTTACAATGAAGAGAAAGCTAAGACTGTATATAAATCATCAGATAATTACAAATTTCTGTCTGACATCAGCCAGGTGCTTTTCCTATCCTGGCACCAATGCTACCTTCGAGAAGTCTTTTGGTACCTGAAGAAAAGAATGGTGATAAAACTCAAAAGTGCAAAGTTGCAAAACCATTATTCTAGGAGCATGATGCTAACATAGAAGCACAAAAACTCTTTACCTTTCCTTTTCTGCAAGACACCACTGTCATCCGTGCTTTGACTGTGGCTGTTGATTTAGTCTATAGCTACTTAAATTCCAGCCGAGCAAAAAGAAAATGGTAGTTCATTAAAATCTATTTCTCAATTCAAACAACTGCCAACCCTCCAAGCTGTCCCTGCAATTAAGAAAATGTAAAGCGATCCCCCACGGAGAGGAATGAAGTCGAGTCAGAAACTAGGCCAGCAAATCATTTTCTCCTTATGGCTTCCCAGAAACACTTCCGCGAGGGACAGGACCAGACCGTGCACTATAATAAATAGGTGCTTTGCTTGTACCGTGCCTCTTATATTCAGTACATGAAAGAGTTTTTTCTCCTGGACTGTACTGGAGTCTGGATTCTGTCCAGACTATACCCTGCCAATAACTCTGCTGTACGCAAGTCTTATGTGACTGAGCAATCTGAAGCATTTTAGGAATGATCACAACATCAGGCATATCAAGGATACGGCTTTCCTTCTGAATTCTCTTCATTATAAATTCAAATAAGTTTGGGCAGCTATAATTCTACTTTTCAATGCATTCTCATAACTATACATTTCTTTGCACTTGAAGTAATCTTTTTTGTCTTTCAGCATGAGAATATATGAATTCTAAAAGCAATCACTGCAGTGTTTATTCAAGAAGTCATTTATCTTATGGCTTCCTGAAAAACAAAGTTATTTTATTAAACACCACATTACTATCCTCCTGACAGCATTTTTACACATCTTTAAGTTTAATACCTCTCTAGGTTGTTTGCTTGATTAGTTTTAGGGAAATTATGAGAACCTGAATTTAGTTTGTTGTCACTAATGACTCATTTTGAAACCTCATTTAAATCAAGTATTAACAAGTAAATACAAAGTTGTGCTCTATCAAGTCTGGCGATTCCGAAGTTGCTTTGAATCCATGAAATCAATACAGACAAGTGGAATCATTATTGCATCGTTAAATGAAATCTAGGGAAGCCATTCTTTTGGACTGAGTTTCTCCACTCGGCCCCAGCAGACCAGACCAAGCCAGGAGGGAGTCCATGTCGACAGGGGCCATATAATCAAACTGAACTTTAAAATGGGCTGGGATTAGCTGGATGTGATGGCACATGCCTGCAATCCCAGTACTTGGGAGGCTGAGATAGGAGGATCCCAAGTTCGAGACCAGCCTCAGCAACCTAAGCAAAACTCTCAGCAACCTAGAAAGACCCTGTTTCAAAAACAAAAAACAAAAAGGACTGGGGGTATAGCTTGGAGGTAGAATGCTTCTGGGTTCAATCCTCAGTACCACAAAAAAAAAAAAAATTAAAAAAAATAAAATGGGCTGATTTTAGCCAGGCATAGTAGCTTACAACTGTAATTCTAGTACTCGGGAAGATGATATGGGCAGATTGCAGGTTTGCGGCCAGCCTCAGCAACTTAGCAGTTCCCTCTGCAACTTAGTGAGACCCTGTTTCAAAATAAAAAATAATAAAACAGGGCAAGAGGTGTAGCTCAGAGGCGGAATGCCCCCGGTTCTATCCCCGTACAACACACACACACACACACACACACACACACACACACGCTGGTTTAAGAAAAAAAAAAACAGGAGATTCACAGCAACCTATCAAAAAGGGCCCAGTTCACCTGAGCTAGCATGGTAAGGAAGAACCCTCTGCTTTAACCATATAAGGAAACTAACTTTGAAATGACCAATCTGCGTCTTGCTCCCTGTTTCTGCTTCTTCAGCCTTTTCTCTGCCTATAAAACCCACCTTCCCTGCTCAGCCCTTGGAGCACCTCCTCTATTTCATAAGTGAGATACTGCTTGATTCATGACTCACTAATCAAAGCCAATTACATCTTTACAGCATGAACCCAAACAATTTGCCAGCTCACTAACTCCCTCCGATCCCCCACAATCTCTCACTGTCTTCTTTGGTCCATCTTTACCTCCCCTCTTCTTGCTGCAGGCACATGGGTGTGTGCACGCACCTGTTATTTGAGAGATCAGAATCAACTGAGAAAAAAAAATTGGATGTAGAAACTTAACTGGTTGGTGCCTCCCTTTATCCTCCTTCCATCTCTGTAGTATCTTTCAACTACCTACTGTGAAGAACTGATGCAAAAAGCAAGCACGTAGCTCAATAGCATCAAATACTAAGCCCCCCTAGATCTCACTATCTATGGATTTCTGTGGTTTCGAATTATGGAGAGAAACATCAGAAAGAAAAATATAAGCAGCCTGTGTATGCCAAAGCACCTGTGTCCACTGTGGAGGGGACATAGAACCCTATAATTACCACAGAGAGAGGAAGAACAGTAGATACAAAGATAAGAACAAAAGATAAATATCTCTATCAGATAAATAGCTCCTTTGAATTTGTAAAAAAAATCTCAAGTATTCCATACATGCAAACAATGAAAAAAATGTTCATTTTAGTAATCATTGTGAAGGTAACTCTGAAGCACCATGTTATACCTATTAAATTAGTTAAAGAAAACATTATAAATGCTGGTGAGGCTTGGATAGAACTAGAGTACATTTAATATCACTAGAAATTAGTATAAACTTCTGGAAAAGCAACGTGAATAAAAAGTGCATCAAAATGCAATTGATCAATAGTAATTCTAAGGAAGTAATTCCATAGAAGAAAAAAACTATTTGCTGAAATGTATTTGCTTCAGAATTATTTATACAATAATGTAAAAATATAGGAAACAATTTAATAAGAGCAAAAACTATCTTATAACTTAGCCCACTGCAGCTTTATTTATAATAGTAGGACAAAAATGTCTAGAATTCAAATAACACATGAAAAAGAGAAATTATGTAAATAATATCAGTGCCATTGGACATAGCTATGCTAAATAATAATTTTAATTACTATACATGTATCTGAAAATGATAATTTTTTTAAAAGTAAAAGGTTATATGATTACAAATATATTAAATTATATAAGCCAGGTATGGTACTGCACACCTGTAATCCCAGTACTTGGGAGGCTGAGACAGGAGGATCACAGGTTAGTGGCCAGCCTCAGCAACTTAGTGAGGCCCTCCGCAACTTAGTGAGACCCTGTTTCAAAACAATAAATAAAATGGGGCTGGGAGTATAGCTCAGAGGTAGAATGCCTCTGGGTTCAGTCCCCAGTACACATCCATGTGTGTCTGTCTGTCTGTCTGTCTGTCTCTCTGTCTGTCTCTCTCTCTCTTTCTCTCTCTCGTGCTCTTTCTCTCTCTCTCTCTATTTGTAAATAAGTGCCAGTTCATAGTCTCTTAGTGAAGACCTTGCAGAGAAAGAAAATTTGTGGTGTGTCTATTGATCTTAAGAAATCAAAAGTTTCTTCAGTGCACCAGCATCCTTTGGGATTTATTTTGGCTTTGTCACTAAGTCTTTGCCAGCGGAATTTTTATGTATGCCCCCTCCACGTCGGGACCGTAGCAACTGCCCTCATGCAAATGTGTGCGTCTCTCCTGCTACGGCGGCTCAGTGCTGACAGGCACGTTGACCGTGGAGGCCACACCTGTTTATATTTATAATCAGGGAAAGAATTCCAAATAGAACTTTGTAGTTTCTATGCAAAGAACCCCAATTCTATTGTTTCTCTTTCAATATAAACTCTTCTGTTCTCTCATCTGCCATCCCCCTTCTTCCTGTTTAGACTTTATTTTTTATCTAAGGAAACAATTCATAATTTGTGTTTCAAATTGCTATGCCAAACATCACTTGAAAATACCTTCCCCAATATCACAAGGAAGAAGGAGAATTACTGATTGACTACTCTACAGCCAGTTCCGTCAGGTGGGCGTCTGGTGGACACAGGTGAGCTCTTTTCAACGAAGGTCAAGCAGAGGAAACGGAAGTCAGAGCTACAGGCAGCAGGAGGCTTTCATGTGCCGAGTGCTCTTCCACGTCTCTCATGGTTCAAAGAGCAAAGAGCTTTAAAAGTTAGTGTGGGGACTAGCCAGGAGTGGCGGCGCATGTCTGTAATCCCAGTAGTTGGGAGGCTGAGACAGGAGGATCACAGGTTCTAGGACAGCCTCAGCAACATCAAAACAAAAACATAAAAGGAGCTGGGACTGTAGCTCAGAAATAGAATGCCCCTGGGTTCAATTCTCAGTACACACACACACACACACACACACACACACACACACACACTAGTGTGGGCACCAAAACACTGGTTCAGAAAATTCTAAAGTTGAAAGGTTATAGGGAAAAGACAAGGAGGTGTGTTAGCTTTGTCACTGTCACAAAATACCTGAGAAAACATAGAGGAGGGAAGGTTGACCTTGGCTCAGTTCAGAGGTCAGTCCATGGTCAGCCAGCTCCATTACTATGGGCCTGTGCTAAGGAAGAACATGGCAGCAGGGTGTAGTGGAGCAAAGCTGCTCGGCTCATGGTGACCAGGAAGCAGAGGGGGGGGGGGGGGGACCGGGCCAGGGATGAGACCCAGGGCAGGCCCCCAAGGACCGCCCCTTCCACCAGGCCCCACCTCCAGCAGTTCTCATCACCTCCTATTAGGCCATTGGAATCATGAATTCCTCCATGGATTAACTCACTGACAGGTCAGAGCGCTAGCGGTCCAGTCACTTCCCAAGAGCCCTCCTCTGAACATTACTGAATGAGGGACCAAGCCTTCTACACACTAGTCTTTGGGGGATACCTCATATCGAAGCCATAATAGAGTCATCGGGTTCCTTGCCAGTACCACAAGACTGAATTGTCAGGGCATGTGTTCCTCGGCAGGTACAGCAACATGTAGAGGACATGTGTCAGAATTAGCTGTCTCACGGCCACACAAGTATCCCTGATGGTCAGGACATGGTTTCCAGCTGGTTTGGAGTCCTTGGCATGACATCCTGGCAGCCACTAACGATCAGCGGGTAGGTGAGAGGAGAGATGGCCGTCTTTCTTCCAAAGGCTGAGTATTTTTCTAGGGATCTAGCGATTGTAGTTTAAGGCTGCTTGTTCTCCAACAGCAGGAGGCCTTCTAGAGTTGGCAGAGTGACTTAACTCTCTTAAAATGGGGATAAGGGATAAGATATATAACCTCTAGAACAGGAAAACAATTTTTATATGCTTAAAATTCACAAATGACAAGCTGGGCTTGGTGGTGCAAGCCTGTAATCCCAGTACTGGGGAAGTTGAGACAGGAGGAGCGCAGGTTTGAAGCCAGCCTCAGCAACTTAGCAAGGCTCTCAGCTCTCAGAAACTTAATAAGATCTTGTTTCCAAATGAAATGGGGCTGGGAGTATAGCTTGGAGGTGGTAGAATGCCCCTGAGTTCAATCCCCAGTACAATAAAAAAAATAGAATCACAAATCACACCATTAACTTGCCTAATACATATTAAACAGAAGTATGAATAATTCAAGTCAATAATTCGCTTATCAACAAATTTAATCAAAAGTGTGTGATCAGAGTAAAAGTATTATTTATTCTTAAATTAGCTCATGATACTTGAGAGGTCTTTAGAAAACTTGAAAGGTCTTTAGAGGTCCTTATTAAACTGTACCTAAATTAAAAGTCAACTTTAAAATGGCAGCATGTATGTATATTGTTTGACCCTCCCTTCTC
Organism: Glis glis; assembly: GCA_004027185.1. Lineage (NCBI taxonomy): Eukaryota > Metazoa > Chordata > Mammalia > Rodentia > Gliridae > Glis > Glis glis. Next base: position 800 of record PVJS01051109.1, on the reverse strand, counting down.
AGTCGTCCATTCTCTCATGACATCCCCTTTGGGAATGGCTGTACTACATTTGCTTTGTATCTCTTTGTATCTCAATATCCAGACGCTGCCCATATTCTACCCGCAGTTGTCATTACTTCTTAGAAGACACCTTTGGTATCAGTTTGCAGAAGTACATGAACTTTTTGTGTCAGTCTATTCCTGCTGCTATAACAAAACACCTTAGACTGGATAATTTATAAATCATAGTAATTTATTTCCCACAGTTCTGGAGGTTGGGAAGTCCAAAATACAATAGATTTAAATGTCTAGATCTCTCTCTCTCTCTCTCTCTCTCTCTCTCTCTTCAAGCTCGGGCCTTCTTGTCATGTCCTCACATGGTGGGAGGGCAAAAGAAGCAAAAAAGGGGACAAACCTGCTCCCTCCCTCAAGCCCTTTTATAAGGATATTAATCTCATATTAAACACCTTCCAAAGACCCCACCTCAAGAGGGTTTCAATTCATCACAATGGGCTTCAAGTTCCACCATATGGATTTTATTTTATTTATTCATTTATTTATTTATTTATTTATTTATTTATTTATTTATTTATTTATTTATTTTTGCGGTACCAGGGATTGAACCCAGGGGCGTTCTACCTCCGCGCTACACCCCCGGCCCTATTTTTTTTTATACTTTATTTTGAAAACAGGTCTCACGAAGTTGCAGAGGGCCTCACTAAGTAGAGAGAGAGAGGGAGAGAGAGAGAGAGACAGGGAGACAGAGAGAGAGAGAGAGAGAGAGAGAGCTGAGTCTGGCCACGAACCCGGATCCTCCGGTC
>PVJS01051108.1:0-14086 GCA_004027185.1 Glis glis | reverse complement strand
AGGAGGAGGAGGAGGAGGAGGAGGAGGAGGAGGAAGGGGAAGAAGAGAAAGAAGAAGAAGGAGAAGGAGGAGGAGGAGAAAAGAAAAGAAAAGAAAAGAGAAGAGAAGAGAAGAGAAGAGAAGAAAGAGAAGAAGAAGAGAAGAGAAGAGAAGAGAAGAGAAGAGAAGAGAAGAGAAGAGATTGCTTTTTGGGTCTTTTTGTTGGGTTTGGTTTGGTAGTGGTACTGGGGATTGAACCCAGATGCATTCTACCACTGAGCTATACTCCAGCCCTTTTTATTTTTTTTTTTATTTTGAGACAGGGTCTTACTGAGGCTGGCCTCCAACTTGCAGCCTCCCAAGGACTGGGATTACGGCCAGCTTTAAAAAAACAATCTTGATGGTTCTTCTCACGGTTGTCTGAAAGGGAGGCAAAAGCGGGGCTCTAGCATCTAGTCAATTACAGCCCTGCGAATCCATCGGACAGAGGGGGTGGCCACGTGAATCCGGGGTTTCCACGGACCAGGAGAGGCTCTGAGCCATAGAGGTCAAAGCGAGCTCGGTGCTCTCTCCCTTCCATACCAGTGCTGCAGGTGGGCCGGCTCCTCTACCTGTTCTATCTCGCCTGCGATCCCCAGGGCCTCCCCGGCCGCGCTCTGGGCGCGCTGGGCGTCAGCAGTGGCGCTCCCCAGGGCAGCCTCGGCTTGCTCAGTCTTGTCGCTGGCGTCTGCAACTTTTTGGCTGATGTAGGAGAGTCTTTTCATGGCCTCCTCGGCTTCTGCTTTTCTGTCTTCAACCTGCAGGTCAAACTCTGAAAGCAAGAAAAGACGGCCATGCAGATGAAAAATAATTTGCAAACGAGTGAAAGGGGTTAATGTTTTCATGAAAAAATTCCTGAAAGAGTATTATTACCAGCTAGAATTACTCTTTTTTTTTTTTTTGTAGTACTGGGGATTGAACCCAGCAGCATTCTATCCCAGCCCTATCTTATTCTTTTATTTTGAAACAAGGTCTCACTAAGTTTCAGAGGGCCTAAATTGCTGAGGCTAGCCTCAAACCTATGATCCTCCTGTCTCAGCCTCCCAAGTACTGGGATTACAAGCATGGACCACCCCACCCATCTTAGAATTACTCTTTCTTATCCAAGGGGAAGTGTGTGTGTGTGTGTGTGTGTGTGTGTGTGTGTGTGTGTATGGTGTATGTGGTGCTGGGGATTGAACCCAGGGGCATTCTACCTCTGAGCTACACCCCCAGCCATTTTTTTAGTTTTTGTTTTGAAACAGGGTCTCACTAAATTGCTGAGAGCCTCGCTAAATTACTGAGGCTGGCCTCAAAACTGCAATCCTCCTGTCTCAGCCTCCCAAGTACTGGGTCTACAGGTGTGTGCCACCACACCCAGCAAGGGGAAGCATCTTTTTAAAATTTTATTATTATTATTATTATTATTATTATTATTATTATTATTTGGTACTGGGGATTGAACCCAGAGTCATTCTACCTCCGAGCTACACCCCCAGTCATATTTTATTTTCACTTTGAAACAGGTTCTCACTATGTTGATGAGAGTCTCCCTACTTGCTGAATCTGTCCTTGAACCTGTGATCCTCCTGTCTCAGCCTCCCAAGTACTGGGATTACAGGCCTACCAAACCCGGCCAAGGGGAAGCATTTTAAAGGAGGCATTGGAGGGGACATGGTTAGTCCTTTGCTTAGAAAAACTGACAATTAGCCTGCCCTGGGTCTCCACCACTACAAAACTATCAAGATCTCAAAGTAGATAAAAATCAGGTAGAATCTCTGAGGCCCAAAGCTTCAAGCCAGAGCCTTAGGCCCTAAGCTACCAATGACAAGCAAGACTTGGGGTTTGGGTAGTGTGGGCAGAGAGAAAATCTAAAGACTTTAGGAATAGTTCTCTTTTGTTTGTTAATGGAAAATCTTACATTTTACCTAAATCTCTGCAAGACACAACCCAAAGCTCCTGAAATTGGGATGCTGTGACCAAGGTTGCTCTGTCATCTCTACAGGGACAGTCACCATATTGGTTCCAGATTGGAACCAATCAGGCTACAAAAGGAAAAATACCTGTACAGTAGTGACATGTTGGATCTGTAAGCCACGCCTGGCTTACATCAAATATTAATGAGTTTTCTTCTTTAGAAAGACATTCACAGCCGGGCGTGGTGGTACACACTCGTAATCCCAGTACTTGGGAGACTGAGACAGGAGGATCACAGGTTTGAAGCCAGCCTCAGCAACTTAGTGAGGCCCTCTGCAACTTAGTGAAACCCTGTTTCCAAATAAAAAATAAAATAGGTCTGGAGATGTAGCCCGGAGGTAGAAGGCCCCTGAGTTCCATCCCCAGTACCACACACACAAAAAAGATATTCACTAGGCATCTATTAATAACCCAATATACCTACCACTCAAAGAGACATATGAAGGTTCAGAACACATTAGCCCTGACTTTACCTTTAAAACGCTCAAGTGCCAGGTGTGGTGGCCCATGCCTCCCAGTACTTGGGAGGCTGAGATAGGAGTATCACAGGTTCGAGGCCAGCCTCAGCAACTTAGAGAGGCCTTCAGCAATTTAGTGAGACACCGTTCCAAAAATAAAGAGTAAAATTGGGTGAGGGGTGTAGCTCAGAGGTAGAACACTCTTGGGTTCAATCCCCAGTACCACAAAAATTAAATTAAATTAAATTAAATAATAAAATAAAATACTGAAGTGACCTGAGCCAAGAAGTACTAACCTCTGAGGTTCTTTAGGATGTTCTCAACTTCATAAAAAGTGGCATTGCCCATACTTAGTGCTTCTTGGGCCCTGCTTTTAGCAAGGTTGGCACGGGAAAGCAGCTGATCCGACTTCTGTAAATAGACAGAACAAGATTAGAGTAAGTGCATTCCTGCTGGCAAAATCACCCTGACACGTTTCTCTTCATGCCAGCAAAGGACTCTGATTCGCCGCACAGTCTCTGGGTGCTGGAGGAAACCCCTCTCCCATCTGGGGCCGAGCAAACACTGGGAGCCAACAACATGTGCCGTAGAGAGAACCGGCTCCAACCCTAGTCCATAACCAGGGGACAGGGATAGTTTTGCAAATCATAATGTTAAATTCTAGCTACTTCCTGAAGCCAGGCTGGTAGACAGACCAAAATTAGACCTAGGGTGCTTGGGTTCTGTTCCTAGGTTTGAGTGCTGACTCAGTGGCTGGGGCTAAGTACATCCAGATCTAGTCTCAGTTACTCCCTCTATCAACAGTGGCGCCATGACCTTCAGAGAGCTTTGGAGGGTTCTCCTCGCCCTGTCCCTTGGCATGGTAAGTCGCTCAGCGCACGCTTCCCGAGTGAGTGAGTTACAAAACATTACCTGTCTCCCATCTTTTCCATCCTGCAGGAGCTGCTGCGTTTCTTTTTCCCACGTTCCCAGATTATTCTGCAGACGTTTGAACTCATCCATATGCCGGGTCACCAGGCTTGACAGAGAATCTGCTTTTTGTCTGATCCTCTGGGCTTGCGCCTGTGGGTCCAAAGAAATGAATGAGCCTGCCATTCCGCTCACCAGCGACCACATCAGCCTTCTTAGGACCTGGCATCATTGTTTGAAAATAGCCACAGCCGTAAGAAGCCAAGAAAACAGTCACCAGCCATCCAGGCCCAAAGCTTAACAGAAATGAGGCAGCGTGCCCAGTGACAGGCAGCATGTCCCCAAGCATCAGGCGGTTTTTGTCTTTTTGTGTGTGTGTGGTACTGGTTATTGAACCCAGAGGCATTCTACCTCCGAGCTATAGCCCCAGACTGATTTTATTTCTTATTTGGAAACAGGGTCTCACTAGGTTGCTGAGAGCCTCATTAAATTGCTGAGGCTGTCCTTGAACCTGCGATCCTCCTGTCTCAGCCTCCCAAGTACTAGGATTACAAGCCTATGCCACCACACCTGGCTAGGTTTTGTCTTTTTTAAGAAATTATTATTAATTTTACATATTAGCTTATAAATTCACGGGAATATATATCTATGGAAATCGCTGTGGGTGCTTTTTGCTCTAGGTAGAAGGATGAGTTTTCTTAATCTAATAAACTGGGGAGAGTTAAGGGAATTGTTGGCAGAAACAAAGCAAAACTTTTGATAACCAAAGCCTTCTCATTGGGCGTACACAGAGACACATCAAGCTTTATAGTAATTCCTCACAGACTGCAATACTGCCCAGAACGAGGGAAGAAATTTAAAACTCAGACTCACTAATAAGGTTCAGAAAAAGTCCAAGGACTTTTCAGAGACTAGGATAAGGGTTTAAGGATAAGAAAATGGATACTAAGAAGGATGAATGTCCTTCCCACCCTAAAGCAAGAAGGACCGCCAACGCTATGGTTTGAATATGGGTAGTACCCCCCATACGTTAAGGGTTTGGTCCCAAAGGTGGGCCTGGTGAGAGGTCCTTAGTAAATAGCTTAAGTCATTGGGGGTGTACCCTCAAAAAGGATTTTGCAATCCTGCCCTTCTCGTCTCTCCCTCTGTTCCTGGCTTGGGATGTGGACTTGTGCTCCAACACAGTTCCCCACTATTGTCCTTCACCACCCTCATGAGAATTGAGCCAATCCAGATGCCATGCCTTTGAACCTCCAAAACCGTGAGCTAAATAGACCTTTTTTCTTGATAAGTTAGTTGCCTCAGGTATTTTATTGTAGTAATGTGAAGTTGACTAATACAGTCAACATGGAGAGAAAGCTGAATGGTTGAACAATGCTATAGAATCCCTATAGAAGAAAGCACTTATGGCCTTTTGTCTATAAACAAAGGACACAGGCTCGGTGTCCACACCTGAAAGGACTGGTCATGGACTCCCTGAAGCTGAGACACTGAGTCCAGAAGGCGGAGACTGTGCTGATAAGAAGCATCTGCTTCAATGTCAGCTTGAGTAGCTGCCCTTGACAACTGCTGGGCCAGGGACTTGGTTTTCTCCAATCTGTGGGGAGGAAGAGAAGATGATTAAAAAAAAAGAAGACTTTGAGAATTTACTCTTTTTATTTTTATTTTTTCTAGTACCAGGGATTGAGCCCAGGGCTTTGCACAAGCTCTATCACTGAGCTACATCCCCAGCCCTCTTTATTTTATTTTGAGACAGGGTCTCATGTAGATGCCCAGGCTGGCCTCTAACTTGTGATCCTCCTGCCTCGGTCTCCCAAGTAGTTGGGATTACAGTTATGTACCACTATGCCTGGTGAGAATTTACTCTTTTTATAAAAGCGACTTTTTATAAAAGCGCCCAATGAGAAGGCTTTGGTTATCAAAGTGGTATACAGTTGCAATAAGCAGAATAACCAAACAAGGTATGTGTCAGATATGTGACCCTCTTCACAATCTAAACATAAGCCTTATAATTCATCCAGGTGGGGTCAGAAAAATCCAATCCAAATTCCCCAATTTCTGGTAATATAAACACATTATTCTTATATCTTCCATACACTACAGAAGGTAACCATCTTTCCAAGTTTTGCAATCTCTCAATCAGAACATGAATTTTACTTAATCAACCTTTCCTCTTCCAGTCTTAAAGACATTAGCTTTCCCCAAAGTAACACACTCATTCTCTTGTCCTTATTATTAATTCACATTATAAAAGAATCATGCCTCTCAAATATGATTTGCATTAACCTCCTGGAGAACACAGTTTTTATTGTTTGTTTTGCAGTATTGGGGATTGAACCCAGGGAGTTCTACCACTGAGCTACGCCCCCAGCCCTTTTTATTTTTGAAACAGGATCTTGCTAAGTTGCCCAGGATGGACTCAAACTTGCAATCCTCCTGCCTCAGCCTCCTGAGTAGCTGGGATTACAGCGTGCCTCACCACCCTTGGCACGGATCCAGGCTCTATGGCCCAAGCAAGGACCCACTGAAACCTACTTTCCCACAAATCCTTGTAGCGCAGCGCTGTCGGGGATACCGCTTCCACCCCCTCCACTCAGAGCCTTGCGGGCCAGCGACAGCGCCTGCTTGGAATACTCCTCTGTCTCCTTGGCCAGCTGCTCCACGTTACTGGCCGATTCAACATGGCTGAACAGGGTAAAAACAAAGAGAGTTAGCAAAAGTTTAGGCTTCTTTTGCTCTTTCATGGAAATAAAGAGTGAACAGAAGTCCAACAGGACTGGCCCAGATTCGATGGAATTAGAGGACCGATCGAGAGGATGTGTTTTGGAGACCAAGTCTCCCATAAGATCAGAGCCTGTGGTGGTCTTTTCCATTCATGGTGTACCCACTGGAGGTGGGCCCGGCTCAGTAAGCTGCTTTCTGCAGGAAGAACCCCTAGGTCTGTCTTCATCCAGGATCCAACTCCCTACTCTCTTGTTGCAATTCCAAACTAAGCTCACAACTAGAAGGATAGAGCCTGTCAATAAAAATCCCCTAGAAGTTTCTGTTCTCCTCATTCCAGGAAGTGATGTTTAAAAAAAAAAATCTCTGGGCTCAGGAGGCAGCTCGTGTACAAAACCCTAAGCCAGCCCCCTTCCGTTGACTGAATTCCACTTGGGATTAGCAGAGCCTGCCCCCCTGCTGAGCACAGGCTGCAAGCAAACCTCTGAAACATGCTGGGATTTATAGTGGGAGGCCGGGACCACGGGAGCCTCCTGTTATCTGGGGTCCTGCGGACCCGGTTCCAGGAGGAAGTGGCCCTCTGTGCGCTCAGCCCCCACAGGCCAGCAAACAACTGGTTCCCAGGCGTGGTGTGGGAGCCTAGGAGTCCCTGAAGGCTGCAGAACATCCTTTTCCAAAGGCTGATTCATTTCATGTGGACTGAAGCATCACATCTGACGTACGCCAGGGCCACACTGTGAGTCATGGAGAAATGTGGGAAAGAAACACCCCCGCCCCAGCTCCTGTCAACGACCCTTCCCAGTGTCCACCCACACGTGTGAAAAGCCAAGCGGTTAAGAAATGGCTTCAAGGCAGGGGCTGGCTGCCAAGGAGCCCGCTCGGATCTCGATACACCACGCGTCTTGTCCGAGCTTGACCTCGCAGGCCAGCCTGCAAGTTGCCGCTAATGCTGCTCACCTGTCTGCCAGTCTCGAGGCCTCTTGAGCCAGGCTTTTAAAGCCATTTGACCCCACGAAGTGCTCCGAGGAAGGAATGTTCTGTGGGAAAAGGAGAATTGGTTCAGGCTTTGCACTTGGCTATGGAGCCTAAGCAGGTGCAGCTCTAGGGTGAGAACCTTCGTCATCGGCCACACAAAGATTCCACGCCCTACACTCCAAGAGCCCCAACACACACGAGCATTCTGTTTTTAAAAAGTATGTGTGGACAAGAGCAAAGCAGACATCCAAGTTCACAAAAGTCTATATAAAGATATAGATGCATTTAAAAATATATGCATGTACATATTTTTATATGTACGTAAAGTCCAGTAGGATATACTAAAATTTAACAGTACTTATTTAGTAGTGATGGCTTCATAAGGGATATATATTTATATCTCCTTTATATATATATTTTACATATATATAATATACATAAAAATACACATATTTTTTAGTCCTGGACATTGAACCCAGAGGCATTCTACCTTTGAGCCCTCTTTATTTTTTTATTTTGAAATAGGGTCTCACTAAGTTGCTGAGAACCTCGCTAAGTTTGCTGAGGCTGGCCTCAAACCTGTGATCCTCCTATCTCAATCCCCCAAATACCAGGATTACAGGTGTGTGTCACCACACCTGGCTTCATAGGGAATTTTTATTTTTTAATTTTTGTATTTTATATAATAAATGGTTCTGTAATAAGGGGGAAATCAATATACATTGCTTTTAATGTGATTTCATCATCTTATCTGGTTATCGTCCAATTTCCTTTACTCATCTCCCACCCATCCACCTGCATTATTATCACCATAGGCTCCTTAATTCAGAAACAGAAGAAGGCTCAATCGAATCTCTCCCTACTACCATACTGCAGACTACATCATTAGGACAACCATACTGGCGATTTTTTTTTTCATGTGCAGAACTATGTGTTTTGTTTGTGGTCCTGGGGATTGAACCCAGGGGCATTCTACCTCTGAGCTACACCCCCAGCCCTTTTTATTTATTTTTTTTATTTGGAAACAGGGTCTCACTAGGTTGATGAAAGTCTTGCTAAGTTGCTGAGTCTGGTTTTGAACCTGTGATACTCTTGTCTCAGCCTCCCGAGTACTACTGGGATTACAGGTGTGTGCCACCATGCCCGGCTAGAACTATGTCTTTATTGGGCTGCTTCCTCCCTGCCTGCCTGCCTTTGTTCTTCCCTTCCTCCCTTCCCTATTCATTCATTCATTCATGCAGCAGACAATTATAACAGCCACATGTCATGCCCTGGGCTGAGGATGCAAATACAAACAAATTAAATCCTGCAGAAAGAAGGGACCAGAGGCAGGGCCCAGATGAAGACGTGGTTAGAGATCAATAAAGGAGGGAGGAGAATGTAATGCAGTACATGGGAAATAGCAGGAGGCCAAAGACATCCAGAATCGATGGGAATGTTGCAAGGGAGACAAGTCCAACGGCCAACCAACTGGACCCAAAAGCTGCACGAGAGAAAGCGAGCCAGCGAGAGGTGTGGCGGTCTCGCACACCCGGCGAGGCTCCACCGCCGACCCAGCCAAACCTACAGCGAGAGGTACGGGCGGTATCCGCACACCCGGCGAGGCTCCATAGCCAACCCAGCCAGACCTACAGAGAGAGGTACAGGCGGTCTCCGCACACCCGGTGAGGCTCCACAGCTGACCCAGCCAAACCTACAGCGTTTCGCAGGGAAGTTTCGCTCTCCGCCAGGCTCAGGCGCAGCTGAGTGACGAGCCGATGCGTGTCCTGAACCCGGTTCTGATACTGACTGCCCAGGGCCCGAACCCTTTCCGCGGCGGTCTTGAGGTCATCCAGGCGATTCCGGTAGCTGCTCTCCTGGCTCCTGGCCTTGGCCAGCCGCAGACCGAGGGCTCTGCTCACACCTGGATCCAGAGAAGAGAAAGGAAGATGAACACTTTCCAGGTCGGCATAGAGTTCTCTAGCATAACGAGGGGCAGCTGGCATATGGCAAAATGATAAAAACCCAGCACATAAACACAGGCAACTGCTCTTTAATCTCCATGATCCAGGTCCCTGGGAATGTCGCAGATGTCCTTCCGCCCGGACAAGGGCTGGCTGCAGGCCCTGCTGCGCTGAAGTCCACGGGAGGGCTTGGACCTGGCGTAGCCATTCTTTCTAGGCTATGGGTCCTCCCCCGTCTGAAGGGAGGTTGGCCTTTCTCACCTTCTGAAATCTGGGCTTCTCTCAGAATGTCCCGAAGGGCCTGCTCGGCCTGCTGCATCTTGCCTTCCAGCTCCGCGTTGGGGACCGTGCCACCACCGCCCTGAGCCTTCGAAACCAGGGCCTCTAGGCCCTGAAGCTGCTGCATAAACTGGTCCATCTGAAACCACACAGCAAAAGGATCAGAAGAGAGGATGGTGACCAGGGCCCAGCACCAGGATCCAGCAGGTACCAGCCAAAAGCCCAGGTCACGGTGGCTGAAAGTTTAAATTCTAGAGCCTCGACTCCTTGAGTATGAATCCTGGCCCCACTACTCTACTGTGTGGCCTGGGGCGAGCTACCTTCTTGATCGATAAAATGGGGATCATGAACATCATACTATCTCACAGAGTTAGGACTTGCACTAAATGAATTAATATTTGTAAAGTGCTTAGCCGGGCGTGGTGGCGCATGCTCATAATCCCAGTACTTAGGAGGCTGAGACTGGAGGATCCGGGTTCACAGCCAGCCTCAGCTACTTACTGAGGCCCTCCACAACTTAGTGAGACCCTGTTTCAAAATAAAGAATAATAAATAGGGCTAGGGGTGTAGCTTGGAGGTAGAATGCCCCTGAGTTCCATCCCCAATACTGCAAAAAAGAAGAAGAAGAAAAAGAAGAAGAAGAAGGAGGAGGAGGAGGAGGAGGAGGAGGAGGAGGAGGAGGAAGAGGAGGAGCTTAGAACAGAACCTGGCACCAAGAAAGTGCTGTAAATGGCTTGTTACATCGATAAATTTTTAAAACCAGGTTGAGTGTGTTGTACATTTAAGTTCTATCTGGGTTTTCTTCTCCCCCACTCCTCATTCCAGAAAAATAATAATAACAACAACATCATGTTCATTCTTCTCTGGAACTTGAATGAGAAATTTCTGGAGGCTCTTCCTGTTTAAAAGCCATGACCCCTTCCTGCACTCTGCGTATCTTTGCTACATTTATGTTTTTCTTACAAAGACATCTCCTGGGGAAAAATCTAGCTGGAAAGTGACATCTTTTAATGGCAAGAGCACCGGACTCAGTCTGGTGAGGGCCAGGGTGACATTCTGGGTTCCACCTGGCCATGCCATTGACAAATCACAAGTTATTTCAAGACTATTTGACCAGTGAAAACTGAGGGCAGATTATACTTTTTCTTCCAACTGGACTGCATTATCGTGAGTACCAAATGAGATGGTATCTACAAGAGCAGGGTTAAAAATGGCATCTATAACAAGATAAACCCGAAGTACTATATTAGTACTGCATACTAATAGGATTATACTATCATATAGAATCTTTTTTTAGTACATTGATTGATTGATAGGTTGTCAGTACTGGGAATTGAACCCAGTAGCGCACGACCACTAAGCTACACCCCAGCCTTTTTTGATACAGGGTCTTGCTAAGTTGCCCAGGCTGGCCTCAAACTTACGATCTTCTTGCCTGAGCCTTTCAAGTACCTGGGGTTACAAACATACGCTACTGCACTCAGCTAGTACATTTTCTTATTTAATTTAATTAATTTATTTATTTGGTTTTTTGTACTGGGGATTGAACCCAGGGCCATTCTACCTCCGAGCCACACCCCCAGCCCTATTTTATTTTTTGTTTTGAAATAGGGTCTCACTAAGTTGCTGAGGATCTCACTAAATTGCTGAAACTGGCCTCAAGTCTGTAATCCTCCAGTCTCAACCTACTGGGATCACAGGCACACACCACTGTGCCCGGCTTAGTACAACAAATTTTGAAGGAAGAGAGAGTAGCCTCCGGTCCCCAGGAGATGGAGGGAGGGTCCTAGATCTGTGACAGAACCGCCAGGGGACACAGGGTTTGATTCTGTGCAGGGGGAGGTGGGAAGGAGACACAGGCTTACCTGACTCTTCACTTGACTGTAGCAAGCCGGACAGCCGGCGGACACTCTGTGCTCACAGTTGAGGCCACCGAAGCCCGGCTTGCACACACAGCTGCCGTCACTTCGACACTGTGGAGGCTCCGAGCCCAAGGGGTTGCAGTTGCAAGCTAGAGACGAGACAGACAAATGGAGCGTGCTACATCAAATGAATCCCAGAAAGTGGCGGCAGAGCAAAGATAAAAGGACAGAGATTTTAAAAACCAACAAAGGAAAGAAGGAAGGGAGGAGGGAAGGACATCAAATCTCCAGCGGCGCAGTCTGTCACTGGCCTGGCCACTCATTCTGCGCTAGCCTCATCCCGTGGCTGCCCCACCAACCACACTCCCGATGCAGGGGGCCTGGGGTAGCGCCTGCCCCTGTGTGCGGCGTGTGCCCTTGAAAATGGGGGACACCACTTCATCCTTTTCTCCTCTCGCTGAGCTGGGAGCCCGTTGCGCATGCCCCTGGCACTCTGGCTTTGCTCATAAGGTGAGCGACATTTCTTCTCAGCCTACGACGTGCCCGATGTGAACACGACCCTGTTTTACAGATGAGGAACCTGAGCTCGCCGAGGTGGGAAGTTTGCCCAGGGTCCTACAGCAAACCAACGGGCGCTGCAGGGAGAGCTCAGGCAGGGCCCGCGCGCTTTTCCTTCTGCTGTCTTTGGTACAGGAAATGCAATAAGAAAGCAGCACCAGAGCCGGGTGTGGTGGCGCACACTTGTAATCCTAGTGCTTGGGAGGCTGAGACAGGAGGATAGCAGATTTGAGGACAGCCTCAGCAATTTAGTGAGGCGCTCAGCAACCTAGTAAGCCCGTTTCCAGATAAGAAATAAAATTGGTCTGGGGATGTAGTTCGGAGGTAGAATGCCTCTGGGTTCAATTCCCAGTACCACACACACACACTAAGAAAGCAGCACCATGATTCATTTGCTCAAATGTACTGAGCACCTACTATGTGCTGGGTTCTGTGTGAGGAGTCAAGGACATAACAGTGGGCGAGACACCGCTCTAAGTGATTACAGTGACTCGCTGGGTTGTTCTGCCTTCAGTGCTCACAAAGCACTGATCAGATGTGTTATTGTTTGCATCCGTATTTATGTGTCTTCTTTATTAGCACATGAGCTCTTTGGGAGCTAGAACTGACTTACTCATCCTTACAACCTTAGTGTCTAGGTCCACACTAGATGCATGGTTGATGCTTGACATAGAGCTGAATGGAAAAATATGTGATCCAAAGCCGATAAATCTCTATTAATAACACCGTATAGGTAGAATTAGAGTTTACAGTGTGCTTTCTCATACACCATTTAAAAAAAATTAATTAATTAGTTTGTTTATTTATTTATTTATTTATTTATTTATGCCGGGTGTGGTGGTGCACCCTTGTAATCCCAGTACTTGGGAAGCTGAGACCGGAGGATCTGGGTTTGTGGCCAGCCTCAGCTACTTAGTGAGGCCCTCCACAACTTAGCGAGACCCTGTTTCAAAATAAAGAATAAAAAATAGGGCTGGGGGTGTAGCTCAGAGGTAGAATGCTCCTGGGTTCAATCCCCAGTACCGGAGGGAAATTTATTTATTTATTTATTTATTTATTTATTTATTTATTGTGGTACTGGGGATTGAACCCAGGGGCATTCTACCTCCAAGCTACACCCCTAGCCCTTTTTCTTATTTTTTTGTTTGAAAACAGTCTTGCTAGGTTGCTGAGAGTCTCGCTATGTTGCTGAGGTGGTCCTCGAACTCACGATCCTCCTATCTTAGCCTCCCAAGTACTAGGATTATAGGTGTGTGCTCTATTTTATTTTATCTTTGCAACAACTTTGAGTTAATATTATTCGTACTTATGAGGAAACTGAGGGTCAGAGGGATTTATTGGCACAATACACAGGTATGTTAAAAATCTGGACTCGCACTCTGTCCTCTAATGTCAGACGGGCTCTTCCTATCGCGGGGTGCTTTTTAGCATGTCCCAGCTAGACCTCTAGGTTGGGGTCAGAGCTGGTCTGGCCCAGAAATCCCCAAGGGATTGGTCCCCTGGGAAGAAGGCCCGGTTTCCACAGAGGTCCTCAGGCATTTCCAGGTGGAGACTCTGGTGTGAGGCCCTCACAGTAGACACGCTACTGCATTCTGGGCATCAGGGCGTCTGCGGGCCAGGCCGGCCCCTCTAGGCCTTCGATTCCCAAGCATATAACATGTGCAAAGGTTTGACCTGAAGCAGCCCTTGGGAATGCTCCGTGATGGCTGCTTTGAAGCCGTCTCCTCGGGAGAACACTCAACAGCTCCTTCCAGACATCAATTACCTGGCTTCCTGAGAGGGTCTCTTCAACGTCTTACAGCCCTCTCCCCTCCCGGTACGTTTGCTTAGGCTCGAGTTGTTTATTACTTTCCTGTAACCAATCTGGCGGCCACTTTACTGCCCACCTGCCCTGGGGGGCGGGGAGGGTCGGGCACAAGACCAGCCTCTGTGTTATCTCCTCTTCCTCTTAGGAATGTAAACCCGACCTGACCTTTCCTGCTTCTCCCACCCGGCTTTAACCCTTTGAGAGCCTCCAGCTCTGTTCCAGAGCCCGGTGTGCAAGGGAGACCAGTCTTAAGACCTCTGACAGGTGCTTGGCACAGTGGCACATGCCTGTAATCCCAGTATTTGGGAGGCTAAGACTGGAGGATCGCAGGTTTTGAGGACAGCCTCAGAAACTTAGGAAACCCTCAAGCCAGGCGTGGTGGTGCACACTTGTAATCCCAGTAGTTGGGAGGTTGAGACCAGAGGATCTGGGTTCGCAGCCAGCCTCAGCTACTTAGTGAGGCCCTCCGCAACTTAGTGAGACCCTGTTTGAAAACAAAAACAAAGCCGGGTGTGGTGGTGCACGCTTGTAATCCCAGTACTTGGGAGGCTGAGACCAGAAGATCCGGGTTCACAGCCAGCCTCAGCTACTTAGTGAGGC
>PVJS01051107.1:0-14069 GCA_004027185.1 Glis glis | reverse complement strand
GAAAGAAAGAAAGAAAGAAAGAAAGAAAGAAAGAAAGAAAGAAAGAAAGAAAAAGAGAAAAGGGAAAGAAATGTTGAAGATCAAGCCGGATGTGGTGGCGCACGCTTGTAATCCCAGTACTTGGGAGGCTGAGACAGGAGGATCCGGGTTCGCAGCCAGCCTCAGCTACTTAGTGAGGCCCTCTGCAACTTAGTGAGATCCCGTTTCAAAATAAAGAATCAAAAATAGGGCTGGGGGTGTAGCTCGGAGGTAGAATGCCCCTGGGTTCCATCCCCAGTACCGCAAAAAAAAAAAAAAAGAAATGTTGAAGATCATGACTCAAGATGTTGGGAATTAGGGTCCATTCCTCAACTCAGGGACTCAGGACCAGTGGTATCCCTGGCTATCATGATGGAAAAGAATTTCAGCACGTGCCAGTCAGAAACATAGAGGTTTATTTAGGAAAGTAGGAAATACACATTGAAAGAGAATGCGGGCCATCTCAAGAGGGAGAGAGAGACATCTTGGGGAGTGCAGGGCTCTTTTCTCATAGGGGACTTTCGTGAGGGGTGGGCTAGAGGAGGTGTGTAGTCCCAAGCCAGTTTCTGGTGGTCTGGTCAGCCTCAGAGTCCTCAGGCTGATCAAGCTCTTTATTATCTGATTAACAGATAAGCTGGAGAGTGTCCTGAATTATATCTTTCTCAAGATACCGTCTCTGTTGTCTCTGTCTTGTTAACAATGCACAGGGCAATTAGAGTTTCTTTCAGTTAACTCATAGAATCTACAGATTTCCCAAAAATTTAGGAGAGACAGGCCTGGGAAAAAGAACTGGTTTGGGGAGTCAAGGTTGAAGTACTTTCGCACCAGGTTCTTATATTAAAGTTATATTTTACATTTCCTTTCTGTTCCTGCCTGTCTCCGTTCTACCTATTTACTTCTTGTATCCTACATTAAAAGAAGCCCAGACCTGAAGCCCCAGGTCTCTGATGCAGCAGACAGAGGCTCAAAAGCTTTCTTTTCCTTTTGTTTCCTTCAAGGGCCCCACCTCCTAGCAGTAAGCGCTTTCCTGCAGTAAGGGGAGTGCAGAGTCTAGCCTCTTCATCCCAGGGGTGGAGACAGAGCTCACACCTGCAACACTGCCCACCCAGGAGAGTATAACAAAATAGACCTCGGAAACTACCTAGAACTGGACAGCTTTGGTCGCCCCAGAGGTTTTAGTGTTAACAGATAACATTGATAAACCTAAACACAGTCCTAAAAGCAATATTAACAAATTGTCATTTCCTTTGGCTTAAGGTGTAGGAAATTTTTGTTTTTGTTTCTGTGACACAAGGGATTGAGCTGCAACCCCAGCCCCTTTTATTTTGTGTGGGGGGGGGTACTGGAGATTGAGCCCAGGGGCATTCTACCTCCGAGCTACACCCACGGCCCTATTTTTGTTTAGTTTGGAACAGGGTCTCACTAGGTTGATGAGAGTTTCACTACTAGCTAAGGCTGTACTTGAGCCTGCAATCCTCCTGTCTCAGCCTCCCAAGTACTGGGATTTACAAGTGTGCGCCATCATGCCTGGCTTTATTTTTTATTTTTTTTTTTAAACGGGATCTATCGCTAAATTACCACATGCTGCCCTCTAACCTACGATTCTCTTGTCTCCGCCTCCAAATATTGAAATTACAGGCCAGCGACCCTGTTCTGGTTGGAAGTTATGTTTGAGGTGACTTTGAGATGCATTTGACTGGCAAGCCATTTGTCCCTTCCACTTTAGAGAAGGTCACAGGCTTGACAGAAAAGAGAGCCTATGGGTGGAGCCGAGATTCCTTTTTTATTTTTATTTCTTTCTAAAAAGCTATAATAGCTGCTGGCCATATGGGATCCAGCCCTGGCAGCAAGTGCAGTGGTGGACAGAATCCCAAGGGGGGAAGGGAGCAGCAGGAAGGAAGGAATTAGGTGGGTGGGGAGGAAAAAATCCCAGCCCACCTTTGTCCACGGCAGTCCTCAGTGTTCACAGAGGCTGGGAGGCCACGGACAGTCAGGGCTATAGTAGCACAGTGTCCCTGAGTGGGTCCCTGTCTCTCCATTCACATAATGAACATGAGAGTTTCATTCAGAGCCTACCAGGTGCCAAGTACTGAGGGAGTCGAAGAAAAAAAGCTACTGTGCACACATCCTCGAGCAGCTCCCCTTCTAGCTGGGGAAGAGTAGAGTGTTAAAAGGCAATTCCAAAGATGGGGGAGTGGAATACTTCTAGAAAAAAAAAGAGAAGGATTCCAGCCCGAGGGAATTCAGAAGGCTTCTGAGAAAGTGAATTTCAGCTGTATCTTGAGGTGAAGGAGGAGTTGGCCAGTGGAAAAGGGTGGAGTGGGGACTTTCAAGGCATAGCCTGGAGATTATGAACATGGATCAGTGTGTTTGGAGGATGGTTAAAAAATTTTTTCAGCCAGGTGTGGTAGCACACGCCTTTAGTCCCAGTACTTGGGAGGCTGAGACAGGAGGATCACAGGTTCGAGAACAGCCTCAGCAAGTAGTGAGACTCTCATCAACCTAGCTAGACCCTGTTTCCAAATAAGAAATAAAATCGGGCTGGTTGTGTAGCTTGAAAGTAGAATGCCCCTGGGTTCAATCCCCAGTACCACAAAAAATAAAAATAAGAAAAAAAATAAAAATTCCATATTAGCCATAGATATACTTGTCCATATATAAAAAACCACTGTTTATAAAAGGTTACACATTGCATTATTTGCCATAACAAACATAAACAGCTCAAATGTTTATCAAAAGGGGAACTATTTGAATGAATTATAACATCCATACAACAGAACACTACATAAGCATTATGCTGAGAAAGCAGCCCGTCTCAGAAAGTCAAGGGTCATATGTTTTCTCTCATATGTGGAAGCTAGAAAGAAAATAGACCAAAAGGGGCATCAAAATAATATGGAGTGAGACCAGTAGAAGAGTGCAAGAGGGTCAGGGAGGAAGAAGGGGACAGGGAAAAGGAGGCTTGAAGAAGGAAACAGACCAGATATTATTATGTCCATATATGAAGGTCTCACTAACAACCTTACTAGAATGTATGGAGAAGGAGGAGGCAGCTGGTGGGATGGGGTCAGGCAGGAACCACAACAAGAGATGCTGTGTGTATGTATCACTTTGTTGTTTTGTTGTTGTTTTTTTGTGTGTGTGGCACCAAGGATTGAACCCAGGGGTATTCTACCTCTGAGCTACACCCCCAGCCCTATCTTATTTTTATTTGGAAACAGGGTCTTGCTAAGTTGATGAGAGTCTCACTACTTGCTGAGGCTGTCCTCAAACCTGTGATCCTGTCTCAGCCTCCCAAGTATTGGGATTATAAGCATGCACCACCACACCTGGCTGAATGTATCACTTTGAATACCACTGTGATATATAATTATATTGCACCAATAAAATTATTTTTTAGAAAGGGCACAGGCAGAACACTACATAACTGTACGACAGAATAAAACATTCACTGTCCCTATATGAAAAGATCTCCAAGGTTTACTACCAACTGCAAAAGCCAGGTGGAGAACAATGTGGATACTGTGTTATCTTTTGTGTTTAAAAAATATATAGATAATTTTTTGCAGTGCTGGGAATTAAACCTAGGGCCTCATGCATGCTAGGCAAGTGTTGTACCACTGAGCTACATCCCCAGCCCTCTTTTGTGTATAAAAGGAGGATAAATAATATATATTTATAGCAATGGTTGTATATTATGGTTATACAAATTGGGCAGATGGGGGTAGGATGGGAGGAAATTTTTCATTGTATGTTTTATTTTTAAATCATGTAAATGTATTACCTATTCAAAAAATTAAATGGAAACTTGATTCAAACATGAAATTTAAAATGACTGGAACCCAGGCTGGCTGGAATGCATATTCTTATTCCTCTCCTCTAAGACTCCATGAACCTCCAGGAACACTCTGATGTCTCTCAGAATCGGCTGCCCTTCCTTCTGCTCTGGCCCCCGTTCCCTGATGGCAGAGGTTCTCCTTCCCCACAGGGAAGCTGCCCAGGTCTTAACACCAGGCTTGTACACAGCAAGTGTCAGACAATGTTTGTTGAATGAATGTGTGGGGCAGAGAGGTGGGAGGTGAGGCTGGGAAGATAGGTTTGTAAGGAAGACATCCTGATGAATTGAACTCCACTTGGGACCAGGTATGTTTGGGTACATTTTACAGTGTTATTGGAGTATCTTTATATATTAAAAACTTTTATCAGTAGTTAGATGCATTTTAATAAATGTATATGTCATGCAACCACCAGCACAATTTTTTTTCTTTTTTTGCAGTACTGGGAATTGACCTGGGGCATTGGACCTCCAAGCTACACTCCCAGCCCTCTTTTTTATTCCTTATTTTGTTTTTGGTTTTTTTTGGGGGGGGCGGAACTGGGGATTGAACCCAGGGGCATTCTACCTCTGGGCTATACCCCCAGCCCTATTTTTTATTCTTTATTTTGAAACAGGGTCTCACTAAGTTGCGGAGGGCCTCACTAAGTAGCTGAGGCTGGCCGCAAACCCGGATCCTCCGGTCTCAGCCTCCCAAGTACTGGGATTACAAGTGTGGGCCACCACGCCCAGCTTCACAATAAAATTTTAGAGCACTTCATCACCCCAAAAAGTCCCTGTACCCTTTTGTAGTCAGTACTGGTCCCCACCTTCTGGTCCTGCTCTGGTTTTTCAAGAATTTCACATAAATAGAATCTTATAGTAGGTGGTCTTTCATATCTGGATTCTTTCATTCTGCATGTTCTGGGATTCAAAATGTCTTTTTGTGTACCAGTAGTTGGTTCTTTTTTATTGCTCAATAGTATTCCATTGTATGTGTGTGCAAATCCATAGAAACAGAAGTAGAATCATAGGCTAGTGGTTGTCAGGGAATGGAAAGAGGAGTTTCAAGGTATAGGGTCTCTTTTTTGAGTGATAGAAATATTCTGGCATTTAATAGTGCTGAAGGTTACACAAAATTGTGAATATACTAAAAGACACTGCATTGTATACTTCAAGATGGTTAAAATGGTGAATTCCATGTTATATCAATTTTATATTTCTGTGTGAGTGTGCACTATTGGGGATTGAACCCAGGGGCATTCTACCTCTGAGCTACACCCCCAGCCCTATTTTATTTTTATTTTGAAACAGGGTCTCACTAGGTTAATGAGAGTTTCACTATTTGCTAAGGCTATCCTTGAACCTGTGATCCTCCTGTCACAGCCTCCCAAGTACTAGGATTACAGGTGTGCACTACCATGCCTGGCTCAATTTTATCTTTAAAAAATTACGTTTTAGGCTGGCACACACCTGGCATTACATTTAGGCTGGCAACTTAGCAAGGACTTGTTCCAGAATAAAAAATAAAATAGGGCTGGGGGGTGTATCTCAAATGTAGAATGTCACTGGGTTCAATCCCAATACCAAAAAATAAAAATAAAAAAAGGGCTGGGGGTATAGTTCAGAGGTAGAATGCCCCTGGATTCAATCCCGAATACAAAAAAAAAAAAAAATTACATTTTAGGTAAGCATCACATGCATGGTTACTAAGCAAATAGTCCGGTGTGGTGGCGCACACTTGTAATTCCAGTACTCGGGAGGCTGAGACCGGAGGATCCAGGTTCGCAGCCAGCCTCAGCTACTTAGTGAGGCCCTCCACAATTTAGTGAGACCCTGTTTCAAAATAAAAAAAATAAAATAGGGCTGGGGGTGTAGCTCAGAAGTAGAATGCCCCTGGGTTCAATCCCCAGTATCACACACACACACAAAAAAAGACTAAGCAAATAGTCTTTGGAGGCAAACTGGCTTGGTTCAGTCCACGTTTCATTCCCCAGTAGCCATGGGAACTGGGACAATGATCCTAAGTCTTGTTTTCTTCTTCTGGGAAATGGTGGTAAAAACAGAGCCCACCTCATAGAGCTGTAGTGAGAACCAAATGACGGAACAAACCAACGCTGAGCACTCCACACAGTATTAACAAGGGCCGGACCTGTGGTGGCTCCTCGTTAATCCACACACACCTGCCATAGGTCAAGCCCGTCCCAGGCCGTATTTGGTCAACAGGAAGCAGGAACCATTCTCAATCCACAGGTGGTGAAACTGAACCATTAGGAGGTTAAAAACTAACTTGTTCCATATTGGGAGACATTCTATAAAATAACTAGCCTATATTTTTAAAAAATTCAGTGTCGTAAAAGACAAAAGCTGAGGAACTGTTCCAGATTAAAAGGAAGTTAAAAAAATAGGACAGTGGAGAGTGGTGACACACGCCTGTAATCCCAGTACTTGGGAGTCTGAAACAGGAGAATTGCAGGTTCGAGGACAGCCTCAGCAATGTAGAGAGACTCAACAACTTAGCAAGACCCTGTTTCAAAACAAAACAAAAAAATTTTAAAGAGTTTAGGGTAAACCAGGCGTGGTGGCACACACTTGTAAGACAAAAGGATCGCAGGTTCACGGCCAGCCTCAGCAATTTGTGAGGCCCTCCACAACTTAGTGAGACCCTGTTTCAAAATAAAGAGTAAAAAATTGGGCTGGGGGTGGGGCTCAGAGGTAGAATGCCCCTGGGTTCAATCCCCAGTACCACACACACACACAAAAGGGTTTAGGGTGTAGCTCAGAGGTAGAATGCCCATAGGTTCAATCCCTAGTACTAAATAAATATATAAGTGAGCTAAATGACATGCATGATCCTGCATTGGGTCTGAGAGAAAACATTTTTGGCTATAACCGACTGTTATAGTTAGATATAAAATGTCCCCTAAAGAGCTCATTTATTAATGTTTGGAGCTGATTGAGTCATGAGGGTTATAATCCCAGCAGTGGATAAATCCATTATCTGGGTGGTGACCCAGGCCAGTCTGGTGTGGCTGGAGGCGGGTCCCTGAGGGTGCAGCCTTGCCGATTATATTATGGTTCCTCCTCCCCGGCTCTCTCTCTTGCTTCTGGCCTTTATGACGTGAGGAGCACAGCCCTGTGCTCTCCCTCTCTCCACTTCTCGCAACCATGCTCTGAGATCTGCGGTCCCCGACCTCACACGGACTGAACCCGAAACCGTAAGAAAATAAATCTTCTTTCCTCTAAATTATGTGGTCAATCTTTTAGATTATAGCTGCAGGAATGCTGACGGGTACACAGACATTTTTAGAACAATTGACAAAATTGGGAAGTGGAATATAGATCAAATAATAGTACTGAATAATTTCAATAACTGTAGTGTGCAGTGCCAGGCCCGTGGCAAAGCAGCAAAGGCTCCTCGGTGCAGAAGGGAAGCGCTTCCCAGGGCCCTGTCCTGCCTGCCTCTGGTTCTGACCTGGCGTCGTGGTCGCATCAGAGTGCCCTGCTCTTAGGAAGTTCACACTGAGGTTTTCAGGGTAAAGTCACAGAAGTGTATGCAACTAGCTCTCCAACAGTTCAGGAATTATAATCATATGGAGGTGGAGAGAGAAAACGTTCAAGCATGCATAGCAAAATGTTAACAAATGGTGAATCTAGGTAAAGGATAGACGGAAGTTCTTTGTGCTACTCTTGCAAGTTTAAAGTTTGAACTTAAAAAAAATTTAAGTCAGCCTGGCGTGGTGGCACACGCTTGTAATCCCAGTACTTGGGAGGCTGAGACAGGAGGGTCGCAGGTTCACAGCCAGCCTCAGCCACTTAGTGAGGCCTCCGCAACTTAGTGAGACCCTGTTTCAAAGAATAAAAAAAAAATAGGGCTGGGAGTGTAGTTCAGAAGTAGAATGCCCCTGGTTCCATCCCCAGTACTGCAAAAAAAATAAAAAAATTAAGTCACCAGTTCATGTAATGAAGTTCCTTCTGTAGCAGAGCTGGAATTGGGCGAGGGGGGCGTGTTGGGATTGAACCCAGGGCCTCACGCGCGCTAAGCCACTCAGCTACATTCTCAAGTCCAGAGCTGGAACTTGAACTCTCCGCAGCTCCAGCTTTCTACATGTGCATGGTGTGGTGCTCCCCTGCTCCCCAGATAACTGTCGCCTGAGGCCAGAGCCGTGAAGGCCTCCTGGCAGGTATTCGGAGCAGTGTTTCCCCAACTTTAACATGCACACAAATCACTTGAGATCTTGTTAAAGGGCGGGCTCTGACTCGGGATGTGAGCTTGGGCTGGAGAGTACACATTCCTAAGGCGTTCCTGAGTGAGGCTCATACTGCTGGTGCCAGGGCCGTGTGGTGCCAGAGGCATGGCCCTGGACTCCACAGCCCAAACCTGAAGAGCATAAAATTTGAAATTTATGGGGGGGAGGGATAATGAAAAGGAATACTAAATGATTTAGAAGACAGTCCATAGTCGTGATTCTGCCCACTTGAAATGCTTTTTGATGATAAGTTGAGCTCTCTCTTTTCAAATATCTTTTCATTTAATAAACATGCAAGATGAACCTACTGGGTGCCGTGTTTTGAAATTCGGAACTGGTTGGTGATGAGCATGATCTGAAACAGTCATAATTCTGCTAGTCTTTCCCTTCCTTCCCCCAGGAGACTCCACACAGCCTTCAATCGGGGCAGTTTTTAGTCCAACCAGTGAACCTGGCATCTAACAGTCTCAGTATCACAGGCACAAGAGGGAACATTGCAGGCAGGGAGTGCTGGAAATGACAAGATCATCAACAGCAACAAAGGAAAAAAAAGTTGGCAATTATGCTGTGGCATCGTTTTAGTCATTAAAAGCCTCTTCTAATGAATACTTGTTTTACATTGTTTTATCTTTCAACTTTGAGAGGGGAACTGTCCTACCCAAACAATGCCAAATTCTTTTTATTTTTCCTTCCTTCCTTCCTTCCTTCCTTCCTTCCTTCCTTCCTTCCTCTCTCCCTCCCTCCCTCCCTCCCTCTCTCCCTCTCTCCCTCCCTTTCTTCCTTCCTTCCTTCTTTCTGCAATACTGGTGGTTGAACTCAGAGTTACATCCCCCGCCCTCTCCCCCTTTTTTTTTTGGTACTGGGGATTGAATCCAGAGGCATTCTACCTTTGAGTCAGCCCTTTTTAAAAAATTTTTGTTTTGAAACAGAATCTCACTAGGTTGCTAAGAGTCTCAATAAATTGGCCTCAAACCTGCTATCCTCTTGCCTCAGTCTCCCAAGTACTGGGATTACAGTCATGCACCACCACACCTGGCATCCCCAGCCTTTTTTATTTTTTATTTTGAGACAGGGTCCTGCTAAATTGCCCAGGCAGGCCTTGAACTTGTAGTCCTCCTGCCTTAGCCTCCTGAATAGCTGGGATTACAGCTGTGTGCCACAGTGCCTGGCTCTTTTCATATTTTAAAAAATGTTATTCTTAGCAGGGCCTGGTGGCACACACCTGTAATCCCAGTACTAGGGAGCCTGAGACAGGAGGATCACAGGTTCAAAGCCAGCCTCAACAACTTAGCAAGACCCTATTTCTAAATGAAAAATAAAATAAAATAGGGCTGGGGATGTAACTCAGAGGTAGAATACCCCTGGACTCAACACACACACACACACACACACACACACACACACACACACACATTATTCTTGGGATATAATCCTGAAGAAAATAATTAACTTTACCTGGGACCAAAATTGCAGCTACTATTTGTGTGTGTGTGTGTGGGGGGGAACTGGGGATAGAACCCAGGGGCATTCTACCTCCGAGCTACAATCCCAGCACTATTTTTTTTAAACAAGGTTTCACTAAGTTGCTGAGAGTCTTGCTACATTGCTGAGGCTGTCCTTGAACCTGCAATCCTCCTGTCTCAGCCTCCCAAGTACTAGGATTACAGGTGTGCGCCACCAGATACTATTTTTTTTTTAACTCTGGGGATAATCCAGTGCCACGGTTTGGAGGCAGGAGTTAGGCCCAGCAGGCAGGTACTGAAGACAGGAGGGACCCCGCTGAGAGCATTTGAGCAGGCTTGTACCTCTCCTCTCAAGCTACTTGTACCTCTCTTCTCAAGGATGGGGAAGGATGACAGGTAAGGTTCTAAGACTCAGTTCCCTCCTCTAAGAAAAGGTGGCCTGCAGAATCCTCACCTCCCTGAGTCTCCCACAACACTGGCCCTCTTGAGATTTTTCTGTCCCTGTCTCCCCATGGCTGCTGCCTCTCTGCTTTGGCTTCTTCCCCATGGCGATTTTCACTTCCCTGGCACTTCTGACCAACTTCACCCAGCTGCTGCCTTTGAACTGTCCCACACTTCCTTCCCTTAGTGCTGCCACAGCCTGTACCCCCAAGGGAGTCAGCCTAAGACATGCAGGAACTCAGGGAGCCTCCAGGACCGTGGGGCCCAGGCTTCCATGTGCACAGCTTTAATCAGGGACAAAATGAGAACAAGCACCCCAGCACCATGGAATGTAGCTGTTTCCCCTTTTTCTTTCTTTCTTTTTCTTTTTTTTTTTTTTTTTTTTTTTTTTTTTTTTTTTTGCAGTACTGGGGATTGAACCCAGGGGCGTTCTACCTCCGAGCTACACCCCCAGCCCTATTTTTTATCCTTTATTTTGAAACAGGGTCTCACGAAGTTGCTGAGGGCCTCACTAAGTAGCTGAGGCTGGCTGTGAACCTGCGATCCTCCTGTCTCGGCCTCCCAAGTACTGGGATTACAAGCATGTGCCACCACGCCCGGCTCTCCTTTTTCTGAAGACTGGTTTCCAGGTCACCTCCCACCTGGTTCAACAATAACACTGATCCTCTTTAAGAAAGATGGCCTGGTCAAAAGCTCCCCCCACCCACCCACCCAAGGCCTGGACTGCCTTGCCCAGCACGCAGATAACTGGCATCGCCAAGGAGTTGGGAAATTGGTCTGAACTTGCCAGAGGCTATACAGGGTAGTTAGAATGCAGGTCCAGACTCTAGTCCTGACCACAGTCCATAAAAGCTCCCTGGAAAACGTTCTTTGTTGGAGGGTTTGACACAAAAACCCAGGAATGTGGGTTTAAGCATCCTGCCCCTACAGCCTGCTCTCCTCAGGGGAAAATCCAGACTGGACTCTTCAGCCAAGGCCAAATCCACAGAGGGTGATTACAGGCCCAGGCCTGGGCAGGAGGGGAGGGTTGCCCTTCCCCCTCCTCCATCTTTCCAAGTCTCACTCATCCATGAGGCCCAGGTCTCCTCTGATGACTCCATCTCCACTGATCTCATCCAAACAACCACAAGCCACTCCTCTGGCACTCAACTTGTAGTGCTCTGTTTACCTTCTACTTCATTAGAAGACAGTCGCGTAGAAGCTACGATTATTGATGTGCTTTGAGGTCCAACAGGTAAAGCATTCGAATCCTGGCCTATTGCTCCTGGGCAAATGACTGAACCTATCTCAGTTTCGGTTATTTCATCTGTATATGTAGGTATCACCAAACTTGTTTATCTTCCCTAAAAGTTAAATGACACTTCAACAAAAATGTATTGAGTTTTGTATTGTCAAATGTATCTACTACTTGCCAGGCACAGCCCTAGATGAGGATATAGTGGTGCATGAGGCAAATTTCTTGCCATTAAAGAGCTTACATTCTAGTGAGTGATATATACCATAAAGCCAAATGAATAATATAATTAAATAGTAATTATTGCCATTTTTTTTTTGGCGGTACCGGGGATTGAACCCAGGGGCGTTCTACCTCCGCGCTACGCCCCGGCCCTATTTTTTATACTTTATTTTGAAACCGGGTCTCACGAAGTTATGGAGGACCTCACTAGGTAGAGAGAGAGAGAGACAGGGAGAGAGAGAGAGAGAGAGAGCGAGAGAGCTGAGGCTGGCCGCGAACCCGGATCCTCCAGTCTCTGCCTCCCAAAGTACTGGGATTACAAGCGTGCGCCACCACGCCCGGCTTATTGCCATTTTTTGACCATCAAGAATTATTAGATTTGGGAAGGAGTAGAATACTATTTTATTTATTTATTGTTTTATTTCATTTTTTGTGTTACTGGGAATTGAACCCAAGGGCATTCTACCTCTGAGCTACACTCTCAGCCCTATTTTTTATTTTGAAATAGGGTCTCACTAGGTTGCTAAGGGGCTAAGTTGCTGAAGCTGGCCTCAAACCTGAGATCCTAGCTGGGCGTGATGGCACATGCTTGTAATCCCAGTACTTGGGAGGCCGAGACAGGAGGATCGGAGGTTCAAAGCCAGCCCTGGCAATTTAGCAAGGCTATCAGTAACCTAGCGAGACCTTGTCTCCAAATAAGAAATAAAATCGGACTAGGGGTGTAACTTGGAGATAGAATATCTCTGGGTTCAATCCCCAGTACCAAAACAAAAAACAAAAACAAAAACAAAAAAACCTGCAATCTTCCTGCCTCAGCCTCCCAGGTACTGGTATTACAAGCATGTACCACCACACCCAGCTAGACTACTATTTTAAATAGGGAGATCAGGGGAGGTTCTCTGAGGAGGTGATATTTGAGCAGGAACCTGAATTATGTCAAGGAGTGACCTATGTACAAAAGTGGGGAGAGCAGATGCAAAACTCCTGGAGCCGGGCCAGGCATGGTGGCACATGCTTGTAATCCCAGTACTTGGGAGGCTGAGACAGAAGGATCGCAGGTTCGAAGCCAGTCTCAGCAACTTGTGAGGCCCTCTGCAACTTAGTGAGACCCTGTTTCAAAATAAAGAATAAAAAATAGGTCTGGGGGATGTAGCTCAGAGGCAGAAGGCCCCGGGGTTCAATCCCCAGTACCAAAAAAAAAAAAAAAGAGAGAGAACTATTCCTAAAGGGCCCCTATTTTCCTAACAAGGCTGCATGCTTTTATTTTGTTGGGTTTAGTTTTTTAAGCTGGGGTCTTATTGTATTTTCCAGGCTGGCCTTGAACTCCTAGGCTCAGGTGATTGCCTGCCCCAGCCTTCCAAACAGCTAGGATTACCGGTGCAATGCCACCAGCCCAGCTGCAAGCTCTTTGAGTGCCTTCATTCACTGAACAAATATTTACTGAATGCCTACCAAGTGTACTCAGATAAGGACGCTTAATGCTGCGCTATGAGATAAGGATATCATCATCATCACAATTAAAACAGTGTGGGAGAAGGAAAAATAAGAAAATGGAGCAAGGTACGAAGACGTGATCAGAGACCTCTGAGGCCACCTGTTGCAACCTCAGGAACTGAAATGGGACTTGCACATCCTGACACTTGCCATCCCATAGTTTAACACTTACTAGAAAGGTGCCCAGTGAGTCATTATTTGAATATTAGGAGATGGGAACAGGGTAAATATGAACCCAAAGAACTCCACGGTTCTTTGGGTGTAGCTCGGAAGTAGAATGCCCCTGGGTTCAATCCCCAGCATCATCCAGAAAAATCCCCTTAGAGCCAGGCGTGGTGGTGCACGCTTGTAATCCCAGTACTTGGGAGACTGAGACCAGAGGATCCAGGCTCTCAGCCAACCTCAGCTACTTAGTGAGGTCCTCCGCAACTCCGTGAGACCCTGTTTCAAAATAAAGAATAAAAAATAGGGCCGGGGGTGTAGCCCAGAGGTAGAATGCCCCTGGGTTCAATCCCCGGTACTGCCAAAAAAAAAAAAAAAAACCCCAACCAACCAAACAAACAAACAAAAAACTGTTCTATCAGTTTCTAAGGTTTTTTTTTTTTTTTTTGCGGTACTGGGCTGGCTGCGAACCCGGATCCTCCGGTCTCAGCCTCCCAAGTACTGGGATTACAAGCGTGCGCCACCATGCCCGGCTTAGAACAGTTTTTTTAAGTGATGACAAAATAGTTTTGAATGACCTCATTAGTAAGTTCAGTATACTAGAGAGCTTTATACTCAACAAAGAATAGTCCTTTTTTTAAAAGAGCATATGGAATAATCACAAAGATCAGTCATACACTAGTCATTTATCACAATAAATTCCAAAGTATTAACATCATACACCTCATAATCTTTGACCACATGCAATAAATTTAAAAACCAGTAAAAGAAAAAGTATAGCTTAAAATTCCTTAAAGGCTGAAAATATTAAAAACACGATTTAATATTCCAATAAAGAAATTGTAATAAGAAAGCCGGGCGTGGTGGCGCACGCTTGTAATCCCAGTACTTTGGGAGGCGGAGACTGGAGGATCCGGGTTCGCGGCCAGCCTCAGCGCTCTCTCTCTCTCTCTCTCTCTCTCTCTCTCTCT